>PVJH01040758.1:0-15491 GCA_004026705.1 Nesogale talazaci
TGTGGCCTGCCTACAACTGATGTATGTACGGATCGTGAGAGGAGTTGTATGATTCCCCCTTAAAAGGATTAAAAAAAAAAGGAGCTTATACCAAAGACTTAAGTCGAAAATATTTGAAAATGAATATGGCAACATGTGTAAAAATATGCCTAAACACAAATGATGCATTGAATGTTATCAGAGCTGTAAGAGCCGCTAATAAAATAATTAAAAAAAAAAGAAAAGAAACTACCAGGAAGCAAGATGTCCAACATATAGTGCCAGAGTTGATGCTTTTTGTTGGGGGGGGTGGTATCACTGCCTCTGGTGGGAGTAGGAGGCCCAGCCTTGCTCCTGGAGAGCTGCTGCCGGATTTGAACCACCAACCCAGTGGACCACAGTCCCGCACACAACCACTACGCCACCAGGGCTCAGTCCGTGTGGATGCTTTTACATCCCTGCGCTCAGCCACCTCCATGCGTTGGCTGTCTGGTGTTTTTCATGGCTCTGTGGCCAAAACAGCAAAATCATCCTCTTACTCTTATGAGATGCCCGTCGAGGGTGGAGATGGGGCCTGTTGGCATGTACATCCTGAGCTTGTCCTGCACAGAGGCAGAGCGCGGAGGGCTCCGTAAAAACCCATCCCAGTCAATGAACCCACGGACGGTGAATGAACGGTGCCATGAGCCTGTTGCCAGGCCTGGGGAGCTGGCTTCCGGTGACCTGGGCCCCTTGGAGAGGTGACATTATGCGGGCCAAAGAGTGGTGGGTGGTGGGAAGGCAATGGGTCGGCAGTCCAGGGCTGTGGTTTCCACTTGCAAGGGCCAGCTCTCAGGTTTGGGGGCAGTGACCCCTTCTGGCCCCAGGATCCCACTGAGCGGGTGGGAGGAGGATGGGAGCTAGTCTCAGTGGAGTTTCTCAGCACCCTCTGTAGTCTCTTGCGCCTGGGCCTGCCGGGCCCTCCGGGGTGCTAACAGATGGCAGGTGGCCGAGTGAGGGGTCTGGGCTAGGGTTGGAAACGGCTCCTCCAGGGGTGGGTTTCCTTTGATCTGCTGAGCAGTCCTGGGGGTGCCTGGGTGAGGTGCTGTGCTGATGATGGAGGAGAGAAAGACCAGGCTGTCTGCTCCCAGCAAGATGTCCCGGCAGAGCACACCCACTCTACCCTTCAGGGACACCATGCGCTGGCATCTAATTCTGAGGTGCTGCTGTGTCTTAAACCTGCTGAGCTGGGAGCCAGCAGACACGAGGAGGTGGGAGAGGGTCTCCTTGCTGTGCTGGCACCTTCTCCCCCACCTCCCCTCACTGTCCTCCTCCACACGGGCTCACACAGCGCCCCCCCACCCCCACCCAGGGCCTCAACCCCGCCATGCTGCAGCCTCTCCGGTACTTTTCAGGCACCTAGAGGCGGTCAGTATCACTTATGCACTGGTTAGTGGGCGATCTCGTGCACTTGTCTCGCCCCTGCCTCCTCCTGGCCCTGGGCATCCCTCACCCAGTCCACACTTTACCTTTTGCCCCCAACCCACTACCCTGCAACTCCCCTGCCTTTTGCTCAAGAACCCTGCTAAGGAATCTGGTCGGTCCTATGGCTCCTCTCCAGCACTTCTCCTAGAATAGCAACCATCAAACACCTCCTCCACCCACTCCCCTCCCAGTCTCCTGCTCCCACAGCAGAGCCTGTGGGCCACCACCCCACCCTCCCCTCCAGGAATGCATCCATCCTCCCTCTCCTCTGGCCCCTCCACTCCCCACAGTGAGCAGCCCTGGGGACCGCTTACCCTGCAATGCACCACACCCTCGGCCTCCCTGTCACCTCGTTCAAGCCTTTGGCAGCTGAAGGCCCTCATACCCACTCACCACTTTCCCATCTCCTCTTCCCACCCAGCCCCGCCTCCCAGGTTTTGATCCTCAGAGCCTCTAGCCACTGCCCTGCTGCCTGACATGGCTTTTCCCTTTGGAAACCTCCTCCTTTCTGCCCCCATCCCCCCACCCCCGGGATTCAGCCTGTGAACTTCCCCAGGAGCCTCACTGTCTCCCAGCTGTGATGCGGTCCTGTCCATCCTGGGGTCTCCTTCCTGACAGCACCCAGTCTCCCAGGCCTCTCTCATGCCCTCCTGCACTGACCCCTCTCACGTACCCGCCTTCCCCTGCAGTCAGATTTCGACCTGCTCTGTCAGACGTCGAATCCAATGGCGGTCCTCTGTGTGCCCTGACCTCTCCAGATCCTCTCCCCAAGGGAGCCTGGACACCTCATTTTACCACTCCCGGGGGTCAAGGGGAGCCTGCCCCTGAGAATCACGTGTTCGTCTTGCCCTCCTGACCTGTGAATGCGTCCACTTGGGGGTCCCAGCTGCCAAGGCGGAGCTGAACCAGCCCTGGCCTGGCATTCGGACTGCTAACCCACCTCTGCACTATGTAAAAGTCACCATTTGGGGGTGAAAATTATATAGTCATTCTTCCCCTTCTCCACCAGGCTGCCTGTGAGAGGAACTCAAGCCCCGCCCGCCCCACACTCCACAGCCCAGCACGGATCCCGTCTCCTGACTGGCTCTCATAAGGAGTCCTGGGGGCGCAGTTGAGACTGGTTGGGCTGCCTAAATGCAAGGTTGGCAGTTCACACCCACCGGCTGCTTCCTTGGGAGAAAGGTGACACTTTCTGCTCCCATAAAGAGTGACCAGCTGGGGGCCTCGCAGGGGACCGCCCCGCTGTACCCGTGGGGTCACCTGAGTCAGAGGTGACTGGACAGAGAGCCAACATCACTCATGGGAGTCCTGGGCGGTACCAATAGCTGCACGTGCATTACTAACTAAAAGGGTGCCGGTGCCACCTCCCCGTGGCATGGATTCTGAGCAGGGGGTTGCACAAAGCTGTCCATCCAGTCAGTTTCCACGGAGCGCGTAGGCTCTGGCGTCCTCAGGCCACGTAGTCTTTGGTTTGAGGCCTCTGAACCAACCGTAGAGGCTTTCTTTTTTGCAATAGTGCCCAGCACCCAATCGTGGGCCCTGCTGTCATCCTGCCCCCAGCTGCGATGATTCCATCCACCACAGTTCCGAGCCTGTGACCGGCAGTCTCCCTTGCGCTTCATGCGTCACTACATGGCTGCCGCCACCCCCACCCCCACCCCCACCCCCAAGCCTTGGACACCATCGGCCTCCTGCTGATGCTGTTCCGCACCGGGATGAATTGTCATGCCTTTGTCCTGTTGAAGACTTCCGAAATGTGTCTCCATAAAGTATATTTGGATGGGAGGGGAGGGGAGGGTCCTCTCCTCTCCCTGAGTAAACCACCCAGGGGCAACTAGGGGAGCGGGCGTGGCAGTCTTCATCCCGGCGGGGCCCCTCTGCACACGGTGGCCCCTGGTGAGGCGTGGCTTTGTCAAAGGGGTCTCTGGTGCACCCGCTCTGCAGGGCTCTCTTCACCCACTCTCTCTGGGCCAGGGAGCTGCCCGAATGCAAAACTGATCTACAAAAATCAACTCCTGACCCTCCTCCCCCCACACCCAATATCCTAACACAGGCTGGTCCAGGATGCCCCCCTGCTGCCCTGTTCCCCCCACCCCCAGCCTCCCCTTTAGTTCCCCATACCCCCACCCCCAGGTCTCCCTGATCCACCTGGCCTCCTCTTGGTCACCACACTGGCCCAGTGCACCTGGCCGCCTCTCCCCTAGCCCGGAAGGTCTGTCACAGTGTTTCTACGGCACCCCCCTGGTGCCTGACACACAGTGTGTCCAGCAAGGGATCCGGGAAGTGACCCGGATGTCACACGGCGGGAACTGCCTGACGGTTCCCCAGCTACACAGGCCCCAACAGTCACTCTGCTGCCTCTCCCTCCCTGTCTGGCCTGTCTTCCCCATGCGTCCAGCAGGGGCTGCTCCCACCCAGGGACCCTCTGGGCTGGCTAGCTTTCAGTTTGGCCTAAAGAGAAGTGAGGGCTGGCGTGTCTCTCCCCGGTGACTCCACAGACTCCACAGAGCCCGGCTCCACCAAGGTTGTGTGGGAATTGGCATCTTGGCTTGAGTCTGGCCCGGATGGAGAGGTGGCGGCAGTGCCCACTTTGCTGCAGCAGGCCGGCTGTGCGGAGGGAGGTGACACGGGGACAGCATACCGGAGGGAGTCACGGGGCGGGGCGGTGGGGCAGGCAGGGCTGGAAACCTGGGGACAGCAGGTAGGCGGGCAGGCAGGAAGGGAGCCTTTTGTTCCATCCCTCTCATGCCCAGCATACTCTCCACTTAATGGCCATTTCTGCACTTCAAAAGGATTCCAGCTGGTTACATGGAAGGCGGAGAGTAAGCTCCTGTCAAGCCGCTTCTCAGGGGTCGTTCACAGTTTTTCATTGGCTGGAAAACAGGATGCATTTTGAAACGTTTGCCTCTTCGTGTTTGTCAAAGTGGAAAAGCCTCCACTCAGCCTGGGAACCAGCCTCCTTTTCCTGCACAACCCTCCCTGCCTTCTTCCGAAAGTGTGTGTGTGTCTCTCACACCTCCACCCTGCAGGGAGGAGAAAGTACTGCCTCCAGAGGGCCCACTTAGCTCAACAGTTTTCCATCAAACGCCCTGCAGGGTAAAGGGTAAGCCAAGCTCTAAGGGTCAACAGCTGATCTTAAGCCCTGCACTCTGCCCGCGGCTGTCTCTCCAGGCTGCCCCTGTCCACCCTGGCTGACAACAGGAGTTGCTCGTCTCCACCAGCCGAGGCTGGGGTTGATTCAAAGGAACATGACATCTATAATGAACAAGAAATGACGCTATGAAACAGAAGGCAGGGAGCACTGATGTGTGTGAGAGAGAGAGAGAGAGAGAGAGAGAGAGAGAGAGAGAGAGAGAGAGAGACTAGTGGTTTTGAACCGCTGACCTTACAGTCAGCATACCCCTACACCACCAGCGTCTGCTCTACAAAGTCTGGATGGCATTAAGAAGCTCGGAGGAAGAAGCGCTCCATTCAGGGTGGGAGTAGGCCTTTGGAGAGGAGGGTTCAGGGAAGGCTTCCTGGAAGAGGAAGGATTTTGATATGGGCTGTGTCCCATGGAGACAAGTGATACAGCAGAGAGGGGGGCATCCTTTAGAGGTCAACTACGATGGCACACTGCGCATGCTTAAAGATCCAGGTTTCCGGCCCGCGATGCTACAATTGGATTGGCTCACCTGGGCCAGGTGAATGCAATTCAGCCAATGGGGTTGACCCGGGTTGTAAACCACACCTCCCCGCGGGATACACGAAAACTGCCAGGTTTGTGGCTCAGAAGAACTCTTTCCCAACCGCTGCCCTGCAATGTAGGACACCAGGCTGCGGCCCTGAGTAGACGGCCTCTCTCTCTCAAGCAGTTTTCCAAGCTGGCAGACGGGGCTGAGGGGTCTCCTGGGTGCCGGTGTAAACCTGAAACTTAGAACTTTCATTAAACTCGTTTTGGATCACAAACCAGGTTTCGGCTTAAATTCTTTTTTTGCGCGGAGCCAGGGACCAAGGTATATTTCTGTTCCTGAGATCTCTAACGACGGCATTTGCGCTCGGTGGTGCTGGACAAGCAGGGTTGGCCAGAGTCCCTCAGGCCCAGCCGACCCTCCCGGGGGCTGGATCCTCATTGCACACCACCTTTCAGGGAGGCAAGGCTGGGAGGGAGGCTCCGGTCCCCTGAGCAGGGCTACCAGCACTTAGTAGCTACGCATTGCTTCTTCAGCTTTGAAGCAGGCACTGCCCCAGACTCTGTCTCTTCCAGCAGGCCCCGGACTCAGGAAATGCGTGCATCCCCTTCTTTGCCCCTAACAACTCTGCCTCCCTCCACACCCGTTCCCACGGGCTCCCTGTCTCAGGCGTCCTCTGCTTCCTCCCCAGTATAATCAATCACCCTCGTGCTCCCCCTTTAACCTCTCAGGGAAGCTCCAGCTGCCTTGGTGGCTCTCACCATCAGTGGCCCAACCCCTTCATTACAAACTGCGGTCCACGCTGCCCTCTCCTCACATCCCAGCCATGGGAGGCCAGCTTCCCTTTGCCAGGCCCAACCTGACTGTGCCCACTCTCACCCAGGTCTCTCTTTAGGGTCCTCTTTAGGGCCAGTGGTCTCATGGCCAAGGCTTTGGAGTCGAGCAGAGATGGGTTAAACCAGTTATGTATCTGGTCAAACTATTCAACAGGAACGTCTCCTTTTTTCCCAGCCCGTGTCTTCCCCTCTTCTTCTGGTAAATGGCACCGTGAGGACTTTGGAAGAACGCTTCTCTTCAGCTCTCCGTCCCTATGTGTTATGTGGGGTTGCCCAGGCATGGCCATCAGGGTCTCTGCTTGGTTCAAGGATGGGTGTGCCCCTCAAGGAGGTCACAAAGTGGAAGTTTTCCAGGTGGGAAAGGGCTATGCTGTTCCCCCTGGGATTGATGCACTGGGGCCTGAGACCTGAGGGACCGTCTTCGCCACCCTAATGAGATAGATGGTCTACAAGCAAAACCAAGCAAGAAGAAAGCAGTCAAGAGATGGAAGCAGTTCCCTAAGACATTGTGTGAACTCCATGGTGCAGCAATGTCTGAAGCTAGCCCTGACCTTGGCAGTATTGTGAGTCAAGAAATCCCGAGTGCCTTTTTCTCTTAGCTTAAGCCAGTGTGAGTTGGTCTTTTGCCACTCCCCACCCAGAGACTTCTCAATTAAGAACATACTTAGCTTTCAGACTCAATGCTAAAATTCAATAGCACAGCACAAGCATAGTAGCCAAGGTAAAATGACGTCTAATACATGGTAGCCTCAAATAGCTGCCAGGTTGGCAGTTCAAACCCAGAAACCGCCACTCAAGAGATGAGACGGTCTGTTCCATTAAAGATTTACAACCTTGAAAACCGGATATAGGGTCACTATGAGCCAGATTTGGGACCCCTCCTGGCACAGGGGTTACGAGTTGGGCTCTTAACCACAAGGTCAGCGGTTCGAAACCACCAGGTGCTCAGAGGGACACGGACAGGGCGTTCCACTCCCAGTCAGAGTGACAGTCTCCAAGCAACAGGGCCCACAGGGAAGAAACACACCAGCTTGTGTGATCACGAGGTGTCGATGGGATCAGGTATCAGGCATCAAAGAGCAAAAAAGCATATCATTGTGAATGGGGGCAGCGGGGAGGGGCCACGGAGAGGGGACCCAAAGCCCATCTGTAGGCAACTGGACATCTGCCCTTGCAGATGGGTCGCAAGCCACTCAGGGTGCAGCATAGCACCGATGAAGCATACAACTTGCCTCTAGTTCTTCAATGCTTCCTTCCCCCACTATCATGACCCCAGTTCCACCTTTCAAATCCGGCTAGGCCAGAGGATGTACACTGGTACAGATAGGAACTGGAAACATAGAGAATCAGGGCCAATAATGAGAGTACAGGGACCAGGAGGGGAAAAGGAAGGTGGGGGAGAAAGGGGAAATCGATCACAATGATCTACATAGAACCTCCTTCCTGGGGGACGGATAACAGAAAAGTGGATGTTAGGGTTAGATTTAGGCTTAGGGTTAGTGTTTAGAAAAAAAAAAAAAAAGAAAAGTGGGTGAAGGGAGACATTGGTCGATGTAAGATATGAAAAAATATATACATTATCAAGGGTTTACGAGGAAGGGTGGGAGAGGGAGGGAGGAGCGGATGCCAAGGGCTCCAGTAGAAAGCAAATGTTTTGAGAATGATGAGGGCAACAAATGTACACATGTGCCTGACACCATGGATGCATGCATGGGTTGTGATAAGAGTCGTACGGGCCCCCGATAAAATGGTTTTTTTAAAAAGAGAGTTTCGGTCTTAGAAACGGATGGGGAAAGTTCACCCAGTCCTATGGAGTTTCCACGAGTCGGCAAGGGCTGGAAGGCAGTGAGTCAGCATGAAGTCAGTGGTGGTGAGGTGGGGTAAAGACTCCCACGACAAAGCAACGATATCACCGAAATGCACTCCTGGAAACTGTTGAATTAGACACACAAGCACACACACACACACACACACACACACAGACACACACACGCGCCTGTGCGCACACAGGACCCCTGACGGTAGAGCAGTTATTCATTGGCCCGAGATCCACAAGGTTGGGAGTTTGAAACCAGCAGCAGCTCCTCCTCCAGAGAAAGTATGGGCCTCCTACGCCCATGAAAGTTACAATCTTGGAAAGCCACAGGGGGTCTCTTGGAGTCAGCAGGTGTCTGATAAAGATAGAACTAGGGCTGAGCCCCGGTGGCGTAGTGGTTGTGCGCGGGACTGTGGCCCACTGGGACGGAGGTTCAATTCCAGCAGTGGGGCTGGACCTCCTACTCCCACCACCGGAGAGCAGTCATGCCCCCCCCAAAAAAAAAAAACAAAAAAAAGAAAAAAGAAAAAAAAAAGATAAAGATAGAACTTTCCCACAATTGGCCTTTATTTTAATTTTTTAAATTTTTTGGGGGGGCCATCACTGCCCTCTGGTGGGAGTAGGAGGCCCAGCCTTGCTCCTGGAGAGCTGCTGCAACCGTATGGGCCGCAGTCCCACACACAACCTCTACGCCACTGGGGCTCAGCCCTATTTTTTTTAATTTTTAAAAAATTTCCCCCCACTATTGTATATACTCTAAAATAGTAAGCACATATTAGTAGCAATATGCCAGCATCTGGTGTGAAAGTCAGAAGTTAGATATTCTCCCTAACAGCTCTATCAGATAGGGCTAACAACTCTGCTGTGATGACAACTGGTCCCTTCTTCTGAAGTATGCTAACCACTTCACGGGCTACTATCAAGAGTCCCTAAGCAGGCAAACCTGTTCTTCCACATTTATGGAGTCTGAGATTTTCCCTTATCACACACGCCCCTCCCCCCCTTGTCAAGTAGGCATCCCTAGACCATCCCCTCATTACTACTGTATAGCCATTAGGACAGCCCCTTCTTGTGACATGTCTTAACCTACAACAGCAGGGCTCCTGTGTCCCCCATGAGATTATATAAACTTGGAAAAAATAAAGTTCTCTCTCTCTCTCTCTCTCTCTCTCTCCATGTGGACCACCTAACAGGCTGAGTTTAGCATGCAACCATGACTCTCATTATTTCTCTCTTTCTCATGCTATGACTTGACTATAATAATTAATAATTATTGCTGTGCAGCTGCGCCTATCAAACCCGTGACGTGAGCATCAGAGGCTGGCTTCCTCAGAGAAGCAGGGATAGGATGGCAGAGAGTTTGGCTTTGATATTGGTATCAACAACAACAGTCAAAAACAAAGAACTGAACCTACCCCTTCTCCAAGGCCAGTCGCATTTCCATAACCTAAGGTTCTGTCAGAAGCTCAGGAGGGGTTCACTGAGGTGTGTGGAATGAGGGAAGTCATTGCTGGTGTCAGATGGGTCTGGGCTCAAAGCAGAGAGTACCAGAAATACATGCACTTGTGTGTCACTGACTGAGCGAAGGCATGGGACTGGGTGGACCCTAATAAACTGCGTGCAACCTTGAGAAGAATGGGGATCGCAGAGCCCTTCATTGTGCCCTGTCAGAACTTGTGCCTGCAGCAAGAGGCAGTTGTGCCAACAGAACAAGGGCACCCTGCCTGGTTACAACCAGGAAAGGTGTGCGCCAGGGCCGTCTCCTCTCCCCCTACTTGTTCAGTCTATGTGCGGAGAGAAGCATCGGAGAAGCTGGATGATGTGGAGGAGAGTGTGGGTGGCATCAAGATTGGAGGAAGACTTACAAGCCATCTGCACTCTGCAGGTGACACAATTGTGCTTGCCTAACAGGAGGAGGACGTGGGTCGCTTGCTGCTGAAGATCAAGGTTTGCAGCCTATGGCACGGCTCACCACTCAACGCAAGGGAGACCCGAGTCCTCACACGGGGCCCAGCAGGGAGCATTAAGATAAGTGGAGAAAGGGTTGAAGTTGTATCAGCTACAGTCCTCCCTAAAGCCGGTCTGAAGACACAGCGGCACATCCCTGTGGGCGCAAAGGGACAGCATCAGGACTCCGAAAATCTCCACTGCCATCTAGTGGACATCTGCGGCCATAGCGGCAAACCGAGAGTGGGAGGTGGGCCCCTTGCTGACAGTCACGAACTCTCCTCCCTTGGGAGGATCCGGGGCTCAGGAAAGCACCTGGCCCAACCCCCTCCCCCTTGTCTCACAAATAGCACAGCGCGCCCAGAGCCATGCGGGTGACGTCGAATCTTCCCTTCAGGGACTGGGCCCCTGGCCCCACCTTCCATCCGCAGAGCAGTCACCCTAGCAGCCTGCCCTTCCTCTCAGCTGTCCGCAGGTGTGAGTCCGCCCACAGGGCTCCAGGGAGAAGGGCTGGCGTGTGCACGAGTGTGGTTGTGCAGGCATGCACATGTGAGCGGGTATGTGAGTGTGTGTGCGTGTGCGTGTGTGTGTCCTGGCCTGCTTATTCGCAGACGAGACTTCCCAGAGCAGAGGAACTTTGTCGCTGTTGCAAACGCGATGGACCAGCAGTCTCTGCCCCTCCCCTCCCCATCACTGCCATTGGCTCACAGTGGCTCTGTAGAGGGTTTCTATGGCTGTTGAGCTTCCTTTTAAAACCTTCCTATTCAGCACTTCATCACATGCCATCCAATTCCATAATTTAATCACATCGAGAAGAGCTGTACAACTGTCATCACAGTCAGTTCTGGAACATTTTCCTTTTTGTACGGAGGGTTGTTTGTGTAATTATTTTTTTTTCTACCTGTGGCAGTAGTGTGCACAACAAAACACCCTCCGACTCCACGGCTTCTACATGTGCAATCCGGGGTCACTGAGGACGCCCTTCGTGTGGCCCAACCATTGTTGGCATCCTTTTCCCACGATCATCCCCGCCCCGCCAGTCACATAGATTCAAGGCCGGCAGTGAACCTTTATGGGAGCAGACGGCCTCAGCTTTCTCCTAAGAAGCAGCCGGTGAGTTTGAACCTCCCCAGCTTGCAACTGGCAGTGCAACCGCGTCAGCAGGCTTCACAGACAAACAGAGCCTCAGAAAGATCAACCGCTTCGATTTTGAGGCATACCGCAGTCGGTGGAAACCGGTTCAAGAGAGAAATAAGGCAATACGGCATTACTCATTTCCCAAGGAGTGGCACAGCGGGTTGCTCACTGAGCTGCTAACCACGAGGGCAGCAGTTCGAACCCACTGACTGCTCTGCAGGAGGAAGAGAAGGCCGACTATTCCCCTTGCTCCCAGTTGACTCCTAGTTAACCTTACGGGGGGTGGGGGGGGTGTTTCCTGACTGGCTCTGAACTGCTGGTCTTGGCCGTCCGGATCGCGTGGCGGTGAGGAACCACTACACCACCAGGGCTCCTTCCCGTGGAGAGTCAGCGCCCCCAGGGACTGTCCTGCTCCGTCCTGTGCCAGGGCTGTGAGGGGGATCGACTGGGTGGCCGTGCATTGGTCAGCCCTTCCCAAGGCCAGAGAGCATTCTTCCTAACTTCTAGGAGGCCGGTGTCTGTTTCGGAAAGCCTATCCGTCAGCAAGAGGTGCCCTGGCAGCCCAGTGCTGGCGGCAAGTTCCAGAGGACCCTTCATAGAAGGGCGGGCTTTCTGCCCCAGGGAAGAGTAGCAATCTGGGAAACTCCCAGGGGCCGTCGGACCCTGTCCCACGGGGACACCATCAGTCAGCAGACACCCTCCGTGGCAGGGAGTTTGTTTGTTTGTGGCCCTTGTGCAGGCTGACTCCCGAAAAGGCAGCAGAAGGCATGAAGTCACCCTCCACCCACCACCCTCTGGGGGCTCAGTCTGGCCCTCGAAGTCAGTAACAAGAGGCTGGAGTTGCCGCCCCCAAACAGAGCCTGATGACTGGGGGTGGCGGCAGTGACCCCACCAGGCCCCGCCCCCCACCCCCCTACACACACCCAGTGGGTTTCTGAGACTGCCGCTGTTTATAGAGGAGTCGAAAGTCCAGTCTTTCTCCCTCAGAGCAGCTGCTGGTTTTGAACTAGTGACCATGAGGCTCACAGCCCAACAGGCAACCACTGCACACACACCCCGCCCCCGGCCCCCCTCAGCACACACAAACGATCGAAGGGCCGCTTCCAGAGCAACGTGGTCCTGATCACCTCCCAATGTCATAAAGAGTCATTTCCAGTTTCCAACACGCCTCAATCGATCTTTCAAAACCGTGGGGGCAAATAAGAGCATGCTGAAACATGCGACGACCTGGATATCAAGGGGGACGGCTGGCCTCTGCTTAAGGAGAATATTCTGGGACCCCAGCCCCCTGGCACCTTGCAGGAAGGACCACCTCGCAGCCCCAGGCTGATCTCCTCCGCCCACTCCCCAGCACACAGCAGCCGGACCCTCACACCTTCTCCGCGTCATGCCTTCATGGCACAGCCCAGCCAGGCTCTGCAGGGAGTGCCCCCCCAGCACGGACAAAGTTCCCACAGTACAGTCTCCCCTCTTCATGCCCCCACCTCAGGTAGGCACAGGCTTGTGCACCTGCCCTCAGCCACTACCAGACCCCACGAAAATAAAGTGACCAGACGTCCCGCTTTCCGTGGGACAGTCCCGTTTTCAAACAATTTTTGCCCCCGCGACCCGCGTCGTTTTTTCAAAGTCCCGATTTTGGGAAAGAATGCACGACAAGCTAGCAAACGGCAGGAGAGCAGGAAGGGAATATACCGCCTCTACAGCTCTCCCCTCCCCCCCCCCCTTTCCGGTCAATGGTGTCCTGCTTTATCAATGTTGAAATCTGGTCACTTTATACCAGAAGGCTCACGGCACCCGACGAGCACACGCGCAGCGCTCCGAGGGAAAGCTGGACCCCGCGAGACGGCCCCCCCCAAGGCCAGACCTCGGACCTCGCTGGACGTCGCTCACCTTTAAGGCTCCTGGGAACCTGATGCTGGGCTGCAGCCAGTGCGTGATCTTCTGTCTGTAGTTGTTGCAGTCGGGGACCAACCCGCAGCTGACGTTCCCCAGCTCCGGGTACACAACTTCCAGGCCCCTGCAGAGAGAGGGAGGGGGGGGTCGGAGCCCCGAAATGAGGCGCCAGCTCTCCACAGCCAGGTGACGTGAGTGCGGCCTCCAAGCTATTAAGCCTCGCTGTGCCTCAGTTTCCTCATTTGTAAAATGGGGTCACCACCAGGGCACCTTGGGGGGAGAGTGCGAGAGAGCGAGTGGTGATCACAGTTGAGGACTGGCCCTGCCATGTTGCCAAGAGCGGTCAGTTATTCACTGTCCCTAACAGGGAGTGATAGTCGCCATCACAACCATCCATATCCTTCTAGCTCTCATTCATGGGAGTGTGAGGTACCCATCTAGGGCGTTGGTCCATGGGGCCCCGACAGGAAGTTGGAAGCCCATACAGGCTAAATAAAGGGCATGCTCCAATTTAGACCCCACACCCACACCCCAGCGAGGTGGGGAGTGTACACCTGGGTAGGCCTCAATCTAGGCCAGGTGGGTTTAATTCAGCCAATGGGGGAAAACCAGCACCAGTGACCATGCCCACCCAGCCTCTCAGCAGAAGGTCCTAAAAAAGCCTGCACTGGGAGATCACCTTCTCTTTTCCAGAAGCTCCTCTGAGGTCCTGTGCAGCCAGGCTGCGGTGATGCTACCCTCCCCTCTTCCTCCTTCCCTCTCTCCCTCTTCCTTCCCTTCCCCCCTCCCCCCTCTCTTCCCCTCCCCTCTCTCTTTGCACCCTCTCCTCCCCTCCCCTCTCCCACTCCTCTCTTCTCCACTCAAACAAGTTTGCCAAAAAGTGTATGCTCTCTCAAGTCAGCACAGGAGAAGCAGAGCCAGAGGCAGCTCAGTGGCCACTCCTCTCCCTCCCTCCCCCCCACCCAGCCCCAATCACCTGTCTCAGGCAGACATGTGTGGGGGTGCGGTGCGCGGTGCTATGAGGGTGCCTGTGTTCAGTTACTGTAACACCTGAAACTTCTGTCCTTTATAAAAACCCACTTGAATCACCAACTGGACTTCGGCGTGAATTCTTTCTTGTGCGAAGCCAAGGACGAGGCATTTTCCACCCCAGAAACCTAACAGGACCCCTGGCGGCACAGTGCTTATGAGGTGGGCTGCTAACCGTCGGTCAGCAGTTCAAACCACCGGCCCCCTTGGGAGGAGGGGCTTTCTATTCCCCTAAAGAGTAACAGTTTCAGAGAGCCACAGGGGTAGTTTGACCTGCCCTAGAGAGTTGTAGGAGTCGGCATGGACTTTGGGTTTTTTTTCCCTCGATCATCAATATTTAGTTCCCAAAGAGCACATGCACTCTTAGGCAAACTTGGTCAGTGCCTTTAAAGCAGGATTGGACCGATAAGAACATTATTTATGCATAGCCTTTCAGGAACGATCTTACCAGGAATGGGAACCATTCTCTCTGCTTACTTGATAGGCAGAGAAAAGTGTTGCCATCTCCTGCTCTTCCCTTAAGCCAGTGGTTCTCAACCTTCCTAAGGCCGCAAGCTTTCATACAGTTCCCTCTGTTGTGGTGACCCCCCCCCCCAACCATAACATTATTTCTGTGGTGACCCCTCAACCATAACATTATTTCTGTTGCTATTTCATCACTGTAATTTTGCTACTGTTGTGAATCGAGTGGCCCCTGTGAAAAGGTCCTTTGATCCCCAAAGGCATCATCACCCATAAATTGAGAACTGCTGCCTAAGCAATCCCAACCCACCGCCCCTCATTCCTGAAATTTCACTGTGAGGTGAGCAGTCGGTTTTGGATTAGGCATTGCCTATGCCCTAGGCTATCTTTTGGAATGGAAATTTCCTTGATTGAAGTAAGTTTTTATTTTTTTTTTTGGGGGGGGGAGATATCTAGCCACTGACACTGTAGTGTGAATTCATGTACCTCTTCCTCCCAAAGAGGAAGACCCTGACCCACTTTAGTACTCAGAGACAGTAAAAGGAAGTCAAGGAAAGAACTAGGAGGCAAAGGGCATTTATTAAATATAGGCATGTAAATATGTTTATATAGCATGATGGGGAAATAGATCTATGTGCATATATTTATAGGTTTAGTATTTAAAGTAGCACGTGGACATTGAACCTCCACTCTAGTACTCCTTCAACACAAGAACACTTTGTTCTATTAAACTGGCATCCCATGATACTTACCTTTCGACATGATCACTGAAGATGAATGTGTGCCTAAGCAAATGTGGTAAAGAAAGTTGATGGTGCCCAGCTATCAAAAGATATAGTGTCTAGTGCAGATAGGAACCAGGGGCATGGGGAATTCAGGGCAAATGACCCCTTTGGGACCAGTGGTGAGAGTGGCCAAGCCAGGAGGGTGGAGGGAAGGTGGAGTAGAAAGGGGGAACCGGTCACAAAGATCTACATATAAATTACTCCTCCCTGGGGTACGGACAACAGGAAATTGGGTGTAGGGAGACATTGGACAGTGTATGATATGACAAAATAATAATAATTTATAAATTATCAAGGGTTCATGAGGGGATAGGAAGGGGAAATATAGGAGCTGACACCAAGGACTTAAGTAGAAAGACAATGTTTTGAGAATGATGATGGCAAGAAATGTACAAATGTGCTTGATGCAGTATATGGTTGTATGGATTGTGATAAGAGCTGTACAAGCCCCCAGCAGCATGATTTTAAAAAA
>PVJH01040759.1:0-15460 GCA_004026705.1 Nesogale talazaci
GTTGAGGACTTCAGAAGCTTTGCGCTTCTGGCCACTGTCTTCCTGGTCCTGCCCTGGGGGCTTGAAGGAAAGCATACTGATCATGCGAACCAGGCCACTCGGAACACACCTTCTTCCGGAGGCCTTTCCTGGAGGTGCTCACTCCCTGCTCCCCACCCTGTCTTCTTCCTGCTCAGACTCAGAGATGCGCCCTACTATGCTCTGACTCATCGTGACCCTTTAGGGGAGAGTAGAACTGCCCCCTGGGTTTGCCAGACTCTCGCTCTTTGTGTGTGTGTGTGTGTGTGTGTGTGTGGCATCACTGCCCTCGTGGGAATAGGTGGCCCAGCCTTGCTCCTGGAGAGCTACTGCTGGATTTGAACCATCAACCCTGTGGGCGGCAGTCCTGGATTTGAACCATCAACCCTGTGGGCGGCAGTCCCGCACCCAACCACTAGGCCACCACGACTCAGCCCAGACTCTCACTCTTCATATCCAAGAGTCCTTTGCTACTCATGGTGTGGCCCACAGCTGGCAGCATCTGCATCCCTGGAGAGCCAGTGAGCACTGCAGAATTTCATGCCCACTTCAGTGTTTCAAAGGCACATGTACATTGAAGACACACCCATCTCACTTATTCGGACTGTGAGCCTGCCCCCCTCGAGCCATGTAGATGAAGGAAGGGCTACCTCAGAGGAAAGATGTGGGATGCATCACTCTGCGATGCAGTCGACTAATTGGCGTATACCTTTACCAGATGGACACGCTAGAACAGGTTTCCTCCCTCTCCCTGGAGGGGGAGTCCCACATGCCGCATGCATGGCCAGCGTCACGGAGAGCTGCTAGGATTGTGGAGCCGGGCACTATGCCAACGGAGTGACACAGTGTGGCAGTCAGGTACTCGTGTGTCAGTTTCATGATTGGGAGCCTAGGAGTGGAGTCTAGGCTGTCAATCTGGAGATAGCCAATGAGACCTCTGTGTGGGCATGGTTTTCTCCTGAGAATTCTGGGAAGTCTGATGGCGTTTCCCAATTGGAGAAGAGAGACTTGATTCACTTTCTTGGAGTCGGTCTATGGACAAGACAAGATGACAGCATGCTGATAGATCCTGAGTCCTGGAACCTGGAGGAACCAGAGGAGAAGCCACACGGACTTGCCTTGATGGAACCAGACCTCTGGGGCTGGAGAAGCCACGGAGAAACCCCTGCCAGTGCTGAGATGCTTCTACTGCCAGTGGATACTGCTGATGGACCCTGAGCCCTGGAAACGAGGAGCCATGGGGAGATTCCTGCCCCATCCCTGCCACCTGGATGCTTCTATTGTTGCTGGATACACAAGACTCTGCACCTACTGGCCTGTGGTTGTCCTGGTGTCATTGCAAGTGCTTTGTGAGTTGGAAAGAGACTTTATAGATTGGTATGAGACATATAGGCTAATGTGGGACTTATGACCTTGGACTGGACTGGGTTGGGATGCTTTCTCAATGTTTCATTTCTCTTATAGATAAGCCTTTCCCTGACATCCATATGCATGTCTATGAATTTGTTTCTCTAGTCTACGAAGACTAACATACACAGTTCCCTCACTGACCCCTCACAACAAACGGATGAAAAAGGTATCCCTTACACAACGCTTGCACAGATGTTTCAACCTGCCACCTCCCAGCTTCACACTGTATCTGCTCTCCAAGAGGGCATTTAGAATTGGGGCACTGTTAGCATCCTCTCCCACCTGGGACCAGGACAGACCAGGTGATTGAGAAAGTACCTTTGAGCATGTCATCTTAGGCTTTCAACTCTTTCTGGGCTCTAGAATGGTATTTCCCTACCCTTGAATGTGGGCCGCTGCCCACCCTGGTCCAAGGCTGTCCTCTTCTGCTTTCTCCTCATTCTCCTTTCTGTAGTTCTCCTCCTGCTTTGTCTTCTTCTTGTCTTCCTCTTCTTCTCTGTGTTAGTCCAGGTGGACAAGAGAAAGAAATCCAGGGACATTCATGCTTGATATCAAAGAGTAATTTTATATGGAGAAAGCATCCCAGCCCAGTCCAGACCAAGTCCATAAGTCCAATAACAGCCTGTCTGTGTACTATTAGTCCATACATTCCTCTTCAGACTCACACAGCACATTCAACAATGCCAAATGCAAGGAGGCCGGTGGGTGCAAAGTCTTGTGGATCCAACACCGGAGGGAGCATCTGAGTGCTGGCGTGGGAATTCCACGTGGCTCCTTCAGCTCTCTGAGTGTGACTCTTCAGTAGGAAAGTAAAGCAGAGAGAAAGTCCCCGTGGCCCATCCCAGGAGAAGGAGAGGAAGTTCCCAGAATTCTCATGAGAAGGCCATGCCCACAAGAAGGCATCATAAGACTTTGACCTGATTGACAGGCCAGACTCCATCCTTCCAATTATTTATCAAGTTGACACGAAATTATGTAACCACCACATTCCCTTAGCCAAGTAGTGGAACTCAGATAAGCTTGTTTTCTCTCTCTCTCTCTCTCTCTCTCTCTCTCCCTCCCTCCATCTCTCTTTCCCCCTTTCTCCCTCGAGGAGATTGAGATGATGATGGTGGTGGTGGTGGTGGTGGTGGTGAGTTGGTTCCTGCTGTTATTTATCAAGCCAGGATTTCCCCCTTCTCTTCTTTCAACCCTGATGAGAAGATCAATGACATAAGAATATAAAACTTTGCTATGAAAAGCACCTATCACTGTGAAAAAAAAAAAGCTGATTTCTCTTATTAGATAAAGAAAAGGGCACACACACTGTGGCGACTGTGGAGGGAGAGAGGAAGGGGAAGACTAGAGAGAAAAAACTCTGCAGTACCTCAGAATGACCTGAGAGGTGAGTCACAGGGAAACAAGAGAGATGCCCGCCCCATCCTCTGGAGGAGGGATGTGTCTGTCTTTAGCCAGTGGGGTGGGGCTGTCGGATGAAGAGCAGGTGAGCAGGGGCTCCTAGCCTCTGCAGGGAGTGATGGGGCAGTTTATGTCATCATTAGCATGAGTGATAGCCCACCATTTCACCAGATCCCTCCATGTGCCTGGTCCTGGCGAATTTTTCATTTTGTTTATTGAACATACACCATCTCAACACCTCACAAATTGAGCAGAGTGGGCAAGTAAGTCCTCTTCTTTGTCTTCTCAGTGGTTCTCAACCTTTTAATACAGTTCCTCATGTTGTGGTGACTCCCCCCACCCCCCAGCCATAAAAATTATTCTCATTGCTTCTTCATCGCTGTCATTTTCCTACTGTTATGACTCATCATGTAAATGTCTGATATGCAGGATGTATGAGGTGACTCCTGTGACAGGGTCATTCGATCCCCAAAGAGGTGGTGACCAACAGGTTGAGAACCGCTGGTCTACTTAGATGCTATGTCATTGGAGCTGAAAAGTTCCACCCTGGATCACGTCACATCACTTGTTTTCTGTGAATCAAACTGCACTGTTGATCCAGGGTCACAGGGGGCTGACCCATTGCCTTCATCCACTCATACTCTGATTGGGAAGACAAGACACAGGCACACAAATGTAAGGGTCAGTGTGGCAGTTACATCATCTGTTGTCAATTTGAGAGGTTTAATAGCTAAGCGGTGGAGTTTGCCTATCAATCAGGTCACAGTTTGATGACCTCATTTGCAGATAAATAGCTTGTGGGAGGCAGAGCACACACTCACTCACTCCCTGGGAGACATTGCAGCTGCCAAGACATATAGAGACAGGCTGATGGCAGCCAGAGCCTCAGAGCTGGAGAAGCCACATGGAGACCCTGTCAGCATTGAGATGTTTATACCACCACTGGATCCACAAGACTTCCCACCCACTGGCCTGTGATCTTCCTGCATCAGTCATCATTGCATGTGTTTCGTGAATCTGAAGAGGACTTTATAGATTGGTATTGGCCATATGGGATAAGATCAGACTTATGAACTTGATCTGGACTGAGCGGGGATGTTTTCTCAATATTCAATTGCTCTTGTATATAAAGTTCTTTCTTTCTTTCTTTTCCTTTCTTTCTTTCTTTCTTTTTGTGGCATCACTGCCCTGGTGGGAGTAGGAAGCCCAGCCTTGCTCCTGGAGAGCTGCTGCTGGATTTGAACCGTCAACCCTGTGGGCCACAGTCCCACACACAACCACCAGATCACCATGGCTCAGCCAAAGCTCTTTCTTACACGCATGTGAGTGTCAATAAATTTTGTTTCTCTGGTCCACCCAGACTAACCCCGGTCAGCTAGCTCTATGAGAATATAAGAGATGCAACAGGTCGTCTGATTAAGGGCCAAAGCAATGGAAGAGCTGTAAGGCTGTAAAAACCAACCAAAGAAACAAAACCTCACTGCCTTCATGTCAATTCTGACTCACAGTGACCCTGTATGACAGAGCAGGATGGCCCCTTATGAGTTTCAGAGAGTGCTAACGCTTGACAGGGGTTGGAAGCTTTCTCCCCAGGAGCAGCAGCTGGTTTCCAACCACCGACCGCTCAGGCTGCAGCCCCACACACGACCCCGACGCCGAGAGCGATGCAGGCTCTCACGAGCACTTCTTCAAGGAAGCAACAGGCATCATCCCAAGACACGGGGGAGACATTCCCAAAACCATTTCAGATACACCCGTGTCACCCGGAGCTCACATTTTACGCTAAATGAAACCACATTCTGAGGCTCTCCGGGTCGAATGTCAATCAATACTGTTTTACAGGTTCATCAGAGCTGCTAATAGGATCATCTTTTCCTGGAAGCCATCACAAGAAATAAGCAGATTCACAGCCATGAAGAGCCGGCTTTTTTCCTTCCCTGCCCCTGTAATGAACAGATTAAAAATGTCATCCCCAGGTCAGTCTCGGTATTCAACTATAATTATGGTATGAATCACTCTGAGTGGGTGTTTTTCATATATACTCAAGAACTGTAAGGTATTGGTGGGGGCGTGGGGGGGGGATGGTTGCGACACATACAAAAATGTGAGCTCCAACTAACAAGATAATTTTCTTTGAGATTGGTGACCCCAGAGGGGTGGGAGGGGGGGAAATGATGTGGAAGTACATTCTTTCTAGTATCAAACTCCTGAGAGAATGCGGATCAGATCTTACTCTAGGCCACTCGAGGCCAAGACTGTTTTGTGGCCCATTGCTGCTGTTTGTCCTTGACACCTTGGTCATTGATTGTCCTGAGTCTTGTGGCTCATCCCCTGTCAGGCTTAACCTGCAAGTCAGCCAGGACCGCATTGAAAGGGAAAAAATAAATACACGGCCCAGCCAATCCCTGACCCTGCTTCCCAAGAAGCAATGGTTGCAGCTCATGGAAAACAGATTTCTTGTTGGTACTTCAAAGAGAATTATGCAAACCTCCCTGTGGGTTCTTGGAAAGCCTGGACTGGGTGCTACACAAGGGCTAGGAAGTGAGACTCTATGGAAGGAAGCTGAGGCTCCACTTAAAGAAGACCAGAGCAGAGGACCTTCAGAAAACAGGATCAGATTCCATGTCAGCGTGTCCCTAGTGTGTGGAAGGAAACAGATGGTTAAATGGGCCGATGGCTTGTTGATACAGTTGTGGCCTAACAGAGATTTCACTCATACTTAGCACACATGTCTGTGCAAGTGGTGTTCAGGGAGGCCTTCTGGCTTTGGTAGTTAAAAGCATGGGCTTTAGAGTCAGAGGGCCTGGGTTCAAATCCCACTCCTACCACTTAGGGTGTGTGTGCTTTGAGTGGTTTCCTTAGTCTCCTCACGTCCTGTTTTGCTCATCTGCAAAATGATGATCCAAGTGTCTAGCTGGGAAGATTTGTGATGCCGCTTCGATTGGGTATTATTGATGATGCATTTGGAATAATACTGGATACATATGGAATGGTCAATAAAAAATAGTTGCTATGATTTCTAGGTGTGGAGACAGACATGGAGGAAGATATATCTAGAGGGGGGAAATGGACAAACTCACACACAACTGAATGGGATGTCCAGGGAAGCAAAATGGGTCTCAATGGCTTGTTTTCTCTTTTCCTAGTAGGAAAAGAAGGATGAAGGGACCCTCCTGAAAGCGATTTTCCCAAAAGACTTCCCTCAGCGATTTTCCTCAGTTTAGGAAACTGAGGGAGAGGCTTACGGGTCCACTCACACACAGGGGACTTGTTGAAGGTATCTGCACTTAGGCGAGGCCTCAGGGCACCATCTAGTCAAGTCATGGCTAAAGCCCCTACTTCATTGGACGTTGCCAAGGGTGGAGAAACCAACTTTTTTTGAAAGTTCCATGTGGCGGGCACCCTGTGGGACATTTTCCCCTGGGTTCTTGTGCTCACTCCTGGCGTCGTTCCTGCGAGTAGGTTGACCACCTGCAACATCCTTATTGTCGCTTGCTCTTGAATTGGCTTCAACTCATGACCATAGTATGCAGAGCAGAAGGAAAGGGTGCCCAGTCCTGTGCCATCTGCATAATCATCCGTAAGCTGAAGTCCAAATCCATCATTGTCATCTTTGGGGGAAAAAAAAAGTGATATGTGTGAAATGACAATGTTTTTACCTCTCCCCTCTTTCCCTTCCATTCTCTGCCAGTGTCCCACCTCCACCTCCACTCCTGCCTCCCTGAAGCTCTCTATGCCTGTGTCTTTTGGTGTGAAGACCATTTTTCTTTGTTCCCTTGAAGAGTCGTGGCCTCCTGCCTGGCTCATCAGTCTTTGAGCTTCCAAGCAGCTTTCATGTTCTTCCCTCTTCATTGCTTCAAAGGAGCCCTGGAGGCAGAGTGGGTTGATGGCACATTGGGTTGCTAAGCACAAGATCAGTGGTTTAAGCCACCAGTGTGTTAGTCTGGGTGGACTAGAGAAACAAATCCATAGACACTCGTATGTGTCTAAGAGTTTTATAAGGGTCACAGGGAAGGGATCCGTAGAGCACCAATGGATCATGTAATATACCTCTGGTTCCTCGAGTCTTCCTCACCCCCCCCCCCTATCATGACCCCAGTGCTGCTTCCCACCCTGGACTGGACCGGAATGTGTACACAGGTATAGGCGAGAGATCAAGCTCACGAAATATGGAACCCATGAACAGAAATGGGAATAGTGATACCAAAAAGGTAGGGGGAAGTGAGGAGAGGAAAGGAGGCAGGGGGTATTGATCACAATGGATGGCACATAAACACACACCAGGGAGAAGAACAACAGAAACCAGCGGGGAAGAGAGATAGCTGTCAGGGTGAGACATGAAAAAATTAACAATCTATCAAGGGACCATGAGAGTGTGGAGGAGAGGGCAAAAAAGAGGAGCTTATCCCAAGGGTTTAATAGAAAGTATATGTCTAGAAAAGAAGGATGACAATATATGTATAAATATATTGGATGCTATTGCTGTATGGATTGTCACAAGAGTTGTAAGAGCCTCCAATAAAATGAACTTAAACCTAAAAAAGTCTCCAAAAAAAGTTTTACATAAAGACTAATTGTACATTAAGAAAAAAATCACAGCCCCGTCCAGATCAAGTCCTTAAGTCCAATATTAGTCCATATATCCAATACCAATCCATAAAGTGCTCTTCAGACTCGGAAAACGCACGCAATGACGGTGAATGCAGGAAGATCACGGGCCAGTGGGTGGGACGTCTTGTGGATCTAGTCATGTCATTAGCATCTCAGTGCTGGCAGGGCTCAGGGTACTAGTGTAGTCCCATGTGTCTTCTCCATGGGGATGTTTCCCAGGAAGTGGGGGGGGGGGGAGAGAGAGAGAGAGAGAGAGAGAGAGAGACTCTCCACTGCCATGAGGAATACAGGAGTTCCTAGAATGCTCAGAGAAGGCCATGCCCAGACAGAAGCCTCATTGACTATGACCTGATTGACAGGCTGGACTCCACCCCTTCGCTCTTAATCCTCTCAAATTGACAAGCCTTGCTCTTTCTGTGACCACAGGACCCAATTGTTCCTGAAGGAAGCCCAGTGCCTCCCTCCTCTCTGATTGGTCTGGCTTAGGTCCGATGCCTTCTTGAGGAAATGGGATGTGCAGATTGCTTTAAGCTGATCCAGGCTTGCCTTACACTTTGGGGATGGAGGTCAAGCCCCTAAGAACTGGTGGAGAGGGTGAATCTCTAAAGCAATGGTTCTCAACCTGTGGGTCGCGACCCTTTCCAGGGTGGAATGACCCTTTCACAGGGGATGCTCAATCATGACAGTAGCAAAATTACAGTTGAAAAGTAGCGATGAAGATCATTTTATAGTTGGGAAAGAGGGGCGGTCGCCACAAGATGAGGAACAGTATTAAAGTGGCGAGGCATTAGGAAGGTTGAGAATCGTTGCTCTAAGGAGAGCCCAGGAATAGTGATCGTGACAGAGGGAGGAATAGATTCTGGGAATCTTAATACATCATAAATACATCTATACCTTAAAAATGTTGACTAAACTAGAACTAGAGTATATTTATTGGGGGAAAATGTCCACATAGTATCATATATCTTAGGGTGCCCCTTCATCTTCATAATGGAAGCCCGAGAGCCCTTCCGAGAAGACTTAAATCAGTGTATGAAACATGACAGCTTAGGGACAAATTTATGTGGCTGTCGCAGTGATTTTATTTTGGGAAAGGTCACAAGAGCTTGGGAATAAATATCAGGTTCAAATTCTTTACTACTCTATGTAATTTCCAGGGAGTTTGCCTTCTCTAGTGGGGTGAGTGAAGAGGCACAGTTATATACATATATGGCTTGTACAACTCTTATCACAATCCATATATCCATCCCTTGTGTCAGCACATTTGTACATTTGTTGCAATCATCATTCTCAGAACATTTGCTTTCCCAGTCTTTTTTGGGGGAAGGGGGACATCACCACCCTCTGGTGGGAGTGGAGGCCCAGCCTTGCTCCTGGAGAGCGGCTGCTGGATTTGAACTGCCAACCCAGTAGGTCGCAGTCCCGCACTCAACCACTATGCCACCGGGGCTCAGCCCAGAACATTTGCTTTCTACTTGAGCCCTTGACATCAGCTCCTCCTCCCACCCCCATGAACCTTTGATAATTTATAATTATTATTATTTTGTCATGTCTTATACTGTCTGATGTCTCCCATCACCCACTTTCCTGTTGTCTGTACCCTAGGGAGGAAGTTATATGTAGATCCTTGTAATCAGTTCCCCCTTTCTACCCCACCTTCCCTTCACCCTCCCAGCATCGTCACTCTCATCACTGCTCCTGAAGGATTCATCTGTCCTGCATTCCCTATGTTTCCTGCTCAATCTGTGCCAGTGCACATCCTCCGGTCTAGCCGGATTTGTCAGGTGGAACTGGGATCCTGATAGTGGAGGGGAGGAAGCATTTAAGAACTAGAGGAACGTTGTATATTTCATCATTGCTGCACTGCGCCCTGACTGACTCATCCCATGTTAAAGAAAAGAAAGATTTTCTTTAAAAGGAAGCTTCCCATGGCTGGGAAGGCTTGACACGAGGCTTTTGGATCAAAGAGAGCACCAAGGTAAAGACACAGGAGGTAAGGAACAGGCAGATGGAGAAACTAAGCTGCACTGATTGAAATGAGATGTCCAGGACGTTTCCCACAGAACTCAGCAAATAGGCTCAAGATTGTTCAAATGAATTTGGAATACCTAAATCTTGGTAGGTTTCAAAAGCGCAGAGGAGACCGAGGGAAACAGGATGGGAGTGGCAGCCTGGTGGGCACCAGGAGGGGATGACCCGAGTGCATGGTGGGGAAGTAAGAAACCAGAAGGCTAAAAATCAAGGGAGCCTGGGAGGATCTAGGCCACAGATGGAAAGAAAAGCATCTGGGAGAAGAATTAGAGAAACGGCCATTGCAGGCTGTGAAGTGCAGGACTTGAACTTGTTCAGCTTTGCCTGTCCATTTCTGGATATGGAGTAACCATGTATACAATTTACCAAAACAAACCAACCACCACGCCTGACACACAGGGCTGATGATACAGGGCAGTGTGAACTGCTCCCACGGTTTTCCAAGAGCTTCCATTAACACTTCACAGGAGGAGGGAGCCTCATTTTGCTCCCAAGGAGCGGCTGATGGTTTCAAACCGCTGTCCTTGCGGCTAGCAGCCCAACTCGTAACCCTGTGCCGCCAGTGCTCCACACCCAGAGGGTGCACAGCACGGGCTCAATAAAAATGCAAGCAGAGGAGCCGGCCAGAGAAGGACCAGGCGACGCTGGGACAAGGAGCAGGGTGGGAAATGCGCTGAAACGTTCAGGCTGAAGATCGAGTGCCAGGAACGTGATTGGGAAATGACCAAATCCGCGAAAAGTCAGGCTGGACAAGGGTTTATGCTGTTGAAAGACAAAGCAGACACAACTTCCCGCCATCAGCTTGGTGTTGGCTCCTGTGACACTGTGGCTAGAAACGCCCGGGTGGGTTTCAAAGACCGAAACTGTTTACGAGCTCAGGACACCACGTCCTTCTCCCGGGAGCGACAGGTGGATCCAGACTCTGACCTTTTAGTTAGCAGCCCAACGCCTAACAGTCACACCATCAGAGTTCCTAGGTGCTCTGCAGGCCCTTCGCGATGTCGAGGAAAGTAGTGTAAGGACTCCTCGAATCTAGACCGAGCCTGAAGTTTAAAGAAACAATAAAAATCACATGCATTCTCCCTTTTTGAATTATAAAAGGCACACGTGTTTTTGGTAAACCACCACCATGTCCTAATAAACACCAGAATGCTAGTCTCCTATAGTTCTGGAACCAGCTTTCCTGCACTCGAGTGAAGGCTGTGCTCCAGGCCTGTCAGAGACTGGGATGACTCGGTTTCCTGCCTTTCCAGGTGGTAGGGCTGCAATCCTTGGCTCGTGGCTCCCCCCTCTCTTTAAACTCAGCAGCATGCCACCTTGCATTGGTGGTCACATCATCTCTTCTGCCTCAAATGTCCCTCTTCTTTCTTTCTTTTTTTCTAAGTCATTCTATTGGGGGGCTCATACAGCTCTTATTACAATCCACGCATATGTCCATCATGTCAAGTCTTTTTGTACATTTGTTTCCCTCATCATTTTCAAAACACTTGCTTTGTATTTGAGTCCCTAGTATCCGCTCTTCAATTTTTCCCCTCCCTCCCACTCCTTGCTCCCCCAGGAACCATTTATAACTAATAAGTTATTCTATTTTATCATATCTTCCTTCTTCCTTTATCCCCACTGAGCATTTTATTTGCATGCACGTCTCTGGTAGGGCACACAGTTCAATGCCTGACCGCTCACCAGAACGCTTCCGGTCTCAAGCTATCAAGAGGCGCCTCAGAAGAAAGGGCTGGCAATCCGCTTCCCAAAGATTCAAAGCAAATCCCAAACTCATTGCCATGCAAACAATTCTGGCTCATCACCACCCTCTAGGTCGGGAAGGAACTGCTGCTGTGGGTGGGTTTCTGAGACCGACCCGCTTCATCTTGCTCTATTGGAGCAGCCAGTGGGTTGGGACAGCTGAGCTTGTGCTTAGCAGGCCCATGCCGAATGCACTATGTCGCTCATTAAAAAACAAAACAAAACATGGAACACGCGTCTACCTGTCACGTGACTGACTCCATGGCAACTGTTTTTGTGCATCTTCTTTGCATCTCTGGGGAAAGATGCCTAGGACTTTGCTTCTCTGTGTTTCCGTCTTGCTGCCTCATGGCCCGTGGGGCCGATTCAAGCGGTTGGTGGTAAAAGGAAACCAAACTGCAGGCCAGGAATTGACGATTCTGCCACATGCAATCTGGGATAATCACGCCGCATGCTCCCTGAACCTGTTCCTGGGGGTCATGACGCCTCCAGCTCTGCAATCACCGATGAGTTCAAGGGCGCCAGTGTAACCGCGCGTGGTCCGTCATCACAGTTAAAAACTGAAACCTCGGGGTGTGGCCTTTTCATCTATCCTTGGCATCGCTGGTGTTCTTTGGAGCATTGGCCAGGACGGTCAGACACCCCTCTATGAGGGCATGGAAAGATGGGAGCAAGAGGAGAGACACCCACGTTCCTCCTTTGAGGACACTGGTGACCGCACTTAGAGCTCACCTAGGTAACCCAGGATCATCTCCTGTCAAACTCCTTCATTCGATCATTGTGTGAGTCCGGGTAGACTAGAGGGACAAATTCATAGGCACGCTTATGGATATAAGGGTAAGGTTTATATACGAGAGGAATGGAACATTGAGAAAGCATCCCAACCCAGTGCAGTCCAAGGTCATAAGTCTGATATTAGCCTGTATGCCTGATATCCGTCTATAAAGTCTCCTTCTGATTCACCAAGTCCCAGGCCAGTGAGTGCAGAGTCCCGGCGCTGGCAGGGGTCTCCCCATGGCTCCTCACTTCCAGGGCTCAGGGTCCATCAACAACATCCAATGGTGGTAGAAGCAACTTAGCACTGGCAGAGTTCTCTCTGGGGCTTCTCCAGCTCCACAGGCCCAGTTCCGTCAGGGTAAGGCCGTGTGGCTTCTCCTCGGGCTCTTGCAGCTCCTTGGATACTTCCATCTTATCTTGTCCATAGTTCGTTGTCTTAGAGACTGATTTCCCACAACCAGGGAAGATAGCTTCTCATCTCCATGAGGGAAATATCGCGAGATTTCCCAGAAGTCTCAGGAGAAAGCCATGGCCACACAGAGGCCTCATTGGCTACTCAATGGCTCTCTCCAGATTAACAGGCTAGACTCCACCCCTACATCCCAATCATGAAATTAATGTAAGCACATGACCGCTTCAGTCATGTTCTTCTCTTTCTCAGGTAAAACTCCTAGGATTCGGTTCTGTGTATCCTCACAGCGTATTATTCAGCCTACTACCCAAACTCATAGAAAAAGAAAAAGGAATACAGAAATATGATTATGAGGGCCCCCCAAACCCAAACTCGTTGCCACCGAGTCCAAGCCAACTAGAGGACAGGGTAGAATGGTCCCTGTGACTTTCTGAGCCCATAACTCTTTACAGGAATGGAAAGCCCATTTCTCTCCCTTTGAAGCTGCTTGTCATCTTCAAACTGCAGACCTTGCAGCTTACAGCCAGGGCATCACCCCGGTGCCAAGGCCCACGTAACCCCCCTGTCCCTAGAGACCACTGGCTTTTCTGGATTTTTTCCGCATGTTGATGCCAAGAGGTGTATTCCACCCACCCCACCTCCTATTTTTTTTCTTATTTAAAAGGACAGTGTTCCACATGGCCCAGCAACTTCTTTTATCGAATAATAGATCTTTGCAGCACGCTCTTTAAGAGTGAAAAGGGACTTACTCTCACGTTACTGTCTTCTTTGATGTAGAAATAGCAACTTTCCCAGTGATGCAAGTGACTTTTAGAAAAATCCCCTGAAAATGTCAGTGTTCGCCTTAATTTCTAAGAGGGAAGGCAGGTCTTGTACCAACGTCAGGACGAAGCTATTGAGTACTTCGTCTTTCGGGTAAATTAGGGGAAGGGGTACTTTGGTAGTGAATTGATGGGGCTTATCCTGTCTGTCCGTAAATGGCATGGAGTGTGGCCGGTTAATGGAAGCGTCACTGCCTTCATGGTGCTAGGGTATTGGAGATCAGGGCTGGAGCAGTCTGGGGACCTGGGTTGGAACCTCGGTTAGGTCAACTGTGTCCTCTCTCTGGATCTCAGTGTCTTCTTCTTTAAACCAAGAAGCTTAGGCTGAAGTTGTCTCCGTGCCTTTAGGATCTTGTATTCTGCAAGTCAAGAAGGGGGCTCTGGCAGGTTGGAGGCTCCATTTTGAACACCAAATCTTTAGCTTACTGTATCGTCTTGCACAAGACGGTTGACTCGGGGTCTCAGGTGACACGTCTGCAGCCTGGGTAGGATGAACGTTCATCTTAAACTTCAACCTGTATGAGAATCACCAGGCTCTTGTGAAACAAGCAAAGTGTGATGTGGCCAATGTTGACTGGGGCCTGAGATTCCTTGATTCTAAGCCGCCATGTGAAACAGGGGTTGGCCCGGAGACAACTTTGAATAGCAAGGCTCTTGGATCTTGACCTATGAGGAAATCTTGTTAAAGACTTGAGAATGGGCAAGAGTTAACCTTAAGCCTTCTGGGAGAGTGCTGGCCTGGAGATCCTTTGACTCTGGAGGAATGTAGACCTGGATCCTGAAGTTCACCTTTTTGCCCTACGTAGAAGAAGGCGTGAACTCCAGCCTGAGCTACTAACCACTAACACAGGCAGCAGTGTCATCTGAGAGAAAGATGAGGCTCTCTGCTCTGGTAAAGATTCACAGCCTCGGAAAATCCCAGGGCCTGGTCTATTAAACTCCGTGCCATAGGGCATGGAGTGGCCATGAACTCCATGGCAGTGGTTTTATGTTTTATATAGAAGATATGGACCAGTTTTGCACAATTAGCAAATTCATTCAGTATCCCCATAGCCGTGTGAATTTGAACAGCTTTTTTTTTTTTGGTAAAGTTAATATGTTAATGTCATGGATACCTTAAAGTCTTCTCATCTGAGCTTTAAAGCACCCAAGTAGAGAATCGAGCAAAGAAACGGGGGTGTTAAGTTACATCAAACTCCTCTAGGAAAGATATGAGTCAGGTATGATGCTCTCCTGAGTATTGGCCCCTTATCAAGGGAGAAAAACACATTTTTTTTTTTCTCAAACTAGCCTTGGTCAGGTAATTTCTTTCCCAAGATGCTGGAATATAAGGGGTGTCTAGCCATGCCCGGGAGTCCAAGCCCCGAAAAGACCACTAAGAAGGGATTCGAAACCAGGGCTCTACGCCGTAGCGTTCTTTGCACCAGTGGGAAAAAGGCATCCCTGGCCGCCTAAACTACGAGCTCTCAAATGCTTGCTTCCATGGAAACAAGTCGATCCCAGACGGAAACATCCCGACGCCTGGCGCTGGGCAAGCAGTCTGGACGGGCCTGGAAACTGGTCCGATGAAGCTGGTGGCCTCTAGGACCCAGCGGCTACCGAGAGCCGGGGGCGGGGCGCGCGCCGCCTGTCTGTGTCTGCAGCGGCCCCGGTCAATAAAGTTGTTGTTCTGCCAAGATGGCGGCGCCCATGGTGACAGTCCGGACCGTGGTGGGCTAAAGGCAAGACCCCCCACTGTGGAGAAGCCGCAGATCAGCGCGCGAGCAGGTAAGCCCCTGGCCAGGGCGCCGCGGGACAAGCCTGGAGGCCCGGTCCGGACATGGCGGTTCTGACTTGGAGGCTTCCGGAGAGAGAAGGTTTGGGCTGGCGGGGTTCGGGGGTCTCGGAACCGTGCAATTCCAGAATTGGAAAGAGGCCCAAGAGTCCTTGGGCGTCAGGTTCTTTGAGCCCCAGACCTCGTGCATAGCTCCGAGCCCCTTCCTGGAAGAACACACGTTCTCCCGCGCTCTCCCTTGGCCAGGTCATCTTGGGGCGGGGGGGGGGTGGGTCGGAACCGGTGAAAGGTCATTGAGCGCCTTCTCTGTGCCCCCCGGCATTGAGACCACATGCTGGGACATGGAGAGCCTCCTTTTTTCCGAGACTGCTAGGGTTCCAGGGAGCACCTACCGACCTTCGTGTGAGGTCACCAGAGTCCATGTGTTTGTGACAAGGTTTGGTGTCTTCCAGGTAAATTTTTCCA
>PVJH01040760.1:0-15283 GCA_004026705.1 Nesogale talazaci
GGGGAGAAATTGGGAGCTGAAGTCAGGGACTCGAGTAGGAAAGGAATGCTTTGAAAATTATGGCGGCAGCACATGTGCAAATGTGCTTGACACACTGGAAGAATCTATGGATTATGATAAGAGATGTAAGAGCCCCAAATAAAAGTGTAAGGTGGGTAAATACATTTTGGTAAATCGAATTATTATCCTTAAAGAAATCCTGTAATGAATCATTTTGAGAAGGTCCTTGTTCTCTAATTGATATTTTCTATAAATTAAGAATTTTATTAATTACATTTACTCACAGTATGATACATCTAAGCTCTTTAAAAACAAGTCTTTTGATTTGTTTTTGCATTTAAATTAGGTAATATTCTCATAGCATCTGTATTCACCTTCCTATTCGTTTCCTAGGCTGCCGTAACGAATGGCCATAAAGTGGGTGACCAAAACAGAAATTTGTTTTAACACATCTGTGTGCTATTACTACTCACAAGACTAATCAAACAAATTCAGCTGCCATAGATTCAAGTCTGCCTCACAGAATTGTGTTTGATTATTCACACTCTATACAGTTAACATCAACCCATGACAACTGCTCTAAATATACCTTTTCCTCATATGTCTCAACCATGTGCTAAGCACTTTCTCGTGTAAATGTTTATTCATTCATCCCAACAATCCCAAGATCCCAGTAAAATTATAACTCTCATTGTATAGATTAAGACCCTGGGCTCAAAGAGTTTAGTGATTATACCCAAGTCATTCAGCTTTTGCACTACACAGTCAAGATTTAAAGGAGAAACATCAAGTCCAGACCATCCTCCTCAGCCCTCTGCTCAGCTACCTCTGACAGACACAAACTTGGATCAACACAAGTAAGTGCAAATCTCTGAGCTCTCAAATTCTGACTTGATGTGACCTTTAGCAATGTAGAGACCTGCCTAAGCCATCCTTCCCCTATTTTAAAAAGTTAGCTTACTGAGAGTAACTATTTTTTGAGACAAGTGAAATCTTAACAAGGCAGGTTTCTGAATATATATATATATATATGTATGTATGTATATATATAAAGTGTTATTTGCATTATATGCAAATATTTAAAAGTGAACCAGGTAACGATGCCAATTGTTAAGTATTTAAATATAGAGCTTCTGTTGAGGTCAATTTGTCCCCAATCATCTAGAAATTATCATTTCAAGCAGGGCTAATTGAAAGCTTTCTGCTATGGGAAGTCAGTCTCTCCTCTGGTAAATTTTTCGCTGACCTCCCTCTCTCTCTGAGGTCTAATCTTCTGTCCTCCTTGATGTCTCTGAAAAAGATTTAAAATGAGAGATTATGTTATCACATTATACTCAAATATTTGCCATAGGATGTGGGAAAACCTTCTGATACCATCCCATCTGGTACTTTTCAGTCTATCCTGTGTGCACACATATCCTGTGAGGATCTTATAATGCAGCTTCCAGCTAGGACAGAGGCTAAGACTCTGCATTTCTAACATGCACGCAGGCAATATGATGCTGTTAGCCTGAGGACCACTTTGAGTAGGACAGCAATAGGACCCTGGTGCTCAGTTAGCCTCACACATCTGTGCAACTTTAAGAAATACTGAATCCTGGCCCTCATCCTGGGAAATTCTGATTTCACTGGTCCAGAGTGCAACCCTGAGCATGGGGGTGGGGGTGGGGGGGGCTTTGCTGATTTTTATATATCATGCTTGGTCAAGTGAAGGGTCAGTGGAAATGAGGAAGACTATCAAGGAGATGTGACTGCAGCAATAGATTCAAACATAACAATGATGAGCGTGGTGTGGGACCAGGCAGTGTTTCCTTCTTTGTACACAGGGTTGCTATGAGTTGAAAAATATTCTACAGAACCTAAAAACAATAGCAACAACAACATATGGTACATGCAATATCTTCATGTGCAACAGCAAGTGCAGCTACCACTGCTAGCACTGTGGCCACTGCCATGAACCCTGGTCTACATGCTTCTATTGTATATCCTTGCGTTCAAGTCTTGCATCTATTCCTACCAGTGGAAGTGCTGAACCATATAATAGTTCTTTTTTATCAAATCATTTTATATACTAGTTCTGTGTTTAACTTTTAGTAGTCTCAAAATTGCCCATATTTAAAGGATATGATTTAATAAATCTTGAAATGTTTGCATATTAAAAACTATTGCCACAATTTTAAAAAGCTATATACACCACCCCCAAAGTTTTTTCATACCCCTTTGCCACCTTCCTCCCTCTTCCCAATCCATCTCCACAGATATCAGTCATCTGTATTCCTTAGTTTTTTGTAGAGTTTTTATGCAGTTTTTCTGCTTTCTGTGACTCAGCATATTGATTTTGAGATTTATGTATGCTGTTGTGTACCTCAGTGACCTATTTTCTATTGCTTGTATATCCTATTGTATGGATGTATCACAAGTTTTTGTCCATTTTTACCTGTTGGTGGATATTTGTATTGCACTCTGCAGTTATTGCAAATAAAGCTAAAATGAACATTCATCATGTAGGTACATGCTTTTTTCTATCTCTTCCTTTTCTGCAATGTATCACTAAGCATGCAATTACCAGATCATATCAGAAATAGCTCTTTGACATTTTCAACAACGGTCTCACTGGTTTCCAAAATTATATAACTTTGCATGCTTACTAGCACTGCATTTGACTTCCACTATTTGCACAGCCTCAATATTTGGTACAGTCAGTTTTAAAATTTTTTAAATATTTTCATGATGTGTAGTGATATATTATTTTGGTTTTAATATACATAACCCCAAGGACTAATTCTAAACTTCTTCCCATATGATTATTTGAAATATACATATTTAAGTTCAACATCGTTTCTCAAACAAATACAAAGTGATCCTATTTAAATGAAAATGTGTGTATGTATTAATGTCATGCCCCCAAATTTACTTAAATAGCTTTCATAAAATTTATTTTTCTTATATTCACAAAATGCATGTCCGCATTTCATTGTAACTTGCTTATAAACTTTACACAACTATGATTCCAAATAAACTTACACTAATATAAATTATAACATGAGTTCAATAATGTTTACTGTCCCTAAACCACCACGTGCATTTTGGCTGAGCTCATATAGCACCCCTATGATAATATGTGGGCTTCCCTTGGCAAAACTTCACAATTTATGTATAAGATCTGTCTTCACTCTTGAATCTTCAGCCTGCAACAATCAAAGAATTTCTCCTTGGCTCCACCACAGTCGCAAACACAAATGCAAATGTGGTCCCTGCCACTGCATGGCAGTACTTGGTTCTAAGGAGAACCAGATGACCCAGAATACATTTATATATTGTTTTGATTAGATTTTCATCAAAATTAAAACACAATATTGAAACACGCTCATAGCAAGCAAGTCATTCCCTCCAAACAGGGCTTTGAATCTTGGGCTTTGGCACGCATCCTCTTAGGAAAGCTCCACTATGATATATTGCCCCTCTGCCACTACATCCAAGACTCTCCGTACTGTCCCAAGGGCTAATGGCGCTTCAAAAGTTTACATTTCATAAATTCCTTTCAAGTACATTGTAGAGTTTGTTTCTAACCCCACCTCAACCTAACCACTCCATGATGGAGCCTCACCCTGAAATGCAGATGAGGAAACTGAGGCCCACAACTCTAGCTGACGCAGCCTTTGTTCATATAATAAACCCAGGTGGGGTGAAGATTCAGGCCAGACTTTTTCAGTCCAAGTTAATTTTCCTTTTCCTACATCGCATGACTTCCCTGGCATTTTTAATAGGAAGAAACTTTCTGGAGAACATACAAACCTGGGACTTTTAAAATAGCTCTTTTTATGATCAAACAACCAAATGTTTTCCACCCATTCCGCTAATCCAAAACAGCTCCAGTGTCCTTCTCCCTATAATTTATGTCTATTTTCTTTGGTTGTGTCTTTATCCCCTTCAATGGGCATCACAAAGCCCTGGGCACATGGATGCAAATGACACAACCTCATGGCCACCCACCACGCAACTGCTGTCCACCATGCAAAACCATGGACCACTTCCCCTTCTTCTTCCCAAACACAGCCTTCACCTTTTCATATTCAACGCAGGCTTTAGTATCCACAGCACACTCACACATGCCAGGATTCCACATCTCTTTTTCAGGTGGAAAGCTTTAAATAAAGCTCTAAAAACAATTGCAACAAAACCAAGACATCTGCCACTCACGGCATCTTTGTTTCAGGCCAGGCACCCTGTGGATGGCTCACGCTCGCCTCATCTCTCTGCCATGAGAATCTGACTCAAATGCTAGCTTCCTCCCATTTTGCAGATGGTGAGATGAGTTAAGGAAGTTGAAGGTGACTCTCATCGGCACACAGCTAATGGATTGGTGGAGCCAAAAGCCAAAATTGGGGGTGTCAATTAACTTGTGCATATAACAGCTATGCTACACTACCTCTGAGAAGTTATCCCTGATGTCCTCAAAGCCCACACTACATTTTAGAGGAAGGGAAAACAAATTAAAATTGTTGAACTATATAACTCCTCTACTTTTTAGTACTTCTGACTTCATATATATTTATTTATGAGTTCTGTATGCATCTTAAGGGCAATGTTTATATCTAACTTGCCTTATAAATCTCATATAGGTAAGGTCAGATGATCCAGCAAGCAAAGTAAGCACAGGCTTCCTTGTGCTTACCTATTAATCTGCAGTGAACAACTTCACCTATTTCAACACATCAAAGAAGATTGTGCTTCTAAGTATGGCTAGCATCTGTCTCTCTCTCAACCCTGTAGCACATTCCTACAGAATCAAATCCTCTTTTCAAATTTACAATCCCTGCCAGAGACGAAGTACTCAGAAAGCAAGGGAAGTCCCACATGACCCAGAAATACCTCTGTTAGGTATGTAAACAAAAGAAGTAAGAGACACAGCACAAGTAGTCATATGCTGTCTGATTTTCATATGTGCTTACTTATCTGTAGTAAACAGTTTCATAAGCTTTTCATCTATGTGAAAATGCTTGCTACAGACAAGTAAGTCAGCAAAAATAAGCCCATACTTACCTTTCTTCCTGGGTAATCTGCCTCTGCACATAAATGTTAGCACAGTGCCTGAGATATAAGTAGCTTTCGGTAAACAAATACCCTTTGGGGGATAACTGTTTTACTGGAAGGAGCATTGGTCACATATGGTCAAAATGCTCAACTGCTAACCAAAAGATCATGAAAAGGAATCAATATTCACGTCAGAGTTAATGTCAAATTTGTAGCAAAGCTCAAGATAACATCTTCCCAAATCATTGAGGCTTTGGAGCATATTTAAAGGAAGGTTGCCCGACAGAAAACAACAGTCTTCAGTGAATCAGGTGTTTTGTTTTTTTTTTAATCAGGTGTTTTAATGAAGGTCAGGAACGGACTTAAAAATACATTTTTGTCCTTCAAAAGAGTAAAAAGAGAGCCCACAGGCCAGGAAAGCATCTTAACTATGGCAAAACAGACCAGGGACTAATGATGAAAATCTATAAAATTCTGCAACACCTCAATATGGAGAAAACAAATAATCCAACTAAAAAGTGGGCAAAAGACATGAACAGGGAATTCACCCAAAAAGGCACTCAGACGGCTAACATATGAAAAAATTCTCACTCTCAGTAGCCATCAAAAAGATGAAAATCAAAACTGCAATGAGATATCACCTTACACCCATTAGAATAGCCCATTAAAAAATGGAAAACAATAAATGCTGGAGAGAATGTGAAGATATTGGAACTCTTTTATAATTCTGGTGGACTTGTAAACATGTATAACCACTGTGGAAACTGATATGTTGCTACTTGAAAGAAGTGGGAACAGAAGTCCCATATGATCCAGAAATACCTTTGTTAGGTGTATAACCAAAAGAAGTAAGAGACACAGCACAAGCAGTCATATGCTGTCCCATTTTCATTGCACCACAGTGCACAACAGCCCAAATGCTCATCAGTAGCAGAATGGATAAAGAAACTCTGGTGTATACACACAAAGAATACTATGCATCCTTGAAAAACAATGATCAAATCAAAGAACACCTCATGACATGCATGGATCTCAAAACTATTTATGCTGAGCAAAGTGATTGTAAAAGATCATGACTATAAAGATAAGCACAAGGACAAAAGCAGGCATTTGTTCTCAGATAATGTAATTTTATAGTCCAGTCTCCCAAGCAATCAGGTGATGTGTCTACCTAAAGCTCATGAATCATATATCACCATCTTACCTGTACATTTAATAACCACTTCCGAGCTGAGCCCCAGTGGTGTAGTGGTTGAGTGCAGGACTGCAGCCCACAGGCTTGGTGGTTCAAATCCAGCAGCGTCTCTCCAGGAGCAAGCTGAGTAGCTCCCATAACCATCAGAGCTCAATGATGCCCCCCCAAAAAAATAAATAATAATAATAATAACCACTTCCACAGAGGAAGTCTCACCCCAGACTCACTTCATGTAGTTGGGAGAAGGGGAAGACCAATAAGTTCCTACATTTTTCTATAGTCAACCCAAATCAATAGACACTGTTACTGGGTGCCCAGTGAACCTTCATGGAAATTCAAGTCTGGTGGGGCAGGGAGCATGTCTACCTCAGATAAGGTGATTTCAGTTCTGTTGGTAAATAAAACAGTTGGGAAAGCATGCTATTGGGGGAAATATTTAATATTGCTTATATAGAGTCCCCAAGGGGAGAAGACACCCTGTATTATATCTGTAAGCACTCCTACTAATTGGCCAATTTGGCCTCGTGTTCTATCTATCCCTTGGTGTCTCAGGCCACATGTCATAGACAATCAGGACTTTAGACTGTCCTTTCAAGGTACACAACATCCTTCACAAGCCACCCTAGAATGTTCCAACTGATAAACCCCACAAAGTGAACTAGATTTCACATTAAATTCACCTGTAATGGATTTTAAGGAACTGAAATATACCCCTGAACTTAAGGTGGAAATACCCTTCTGCACTAACAGGTAGATGACTGCTATCCCAAGGTTGTGGATTTGGTGATCAGGAGCCCTGGAGGCATAGAGGAGGTTTGGCGCTATGGTGATTCCACATTGAGCTGTGATCTGCGAAGTCAGCGGTTTGAAAGAAGCAGCACTCCCCAGGAGAAAGATGAGGCTTTCTACTCCCTTAAAGAATTACAGTCTTAGGACCCCACAGCGGCAGTTCTGCCATCTGCTATAGGGTCAGCATGAATCAGTATTGGCTTGATGGCAGTGAGTTGCACTTGATGTGGACTTTGATTTTGATATCTTGCTTTGATGGTGCCCAGTGAACAGGAGTTCTGGACTACGATATATTTGCTATTTCCCTGCTCTCTTTAGCTCTCATAGTTCTGTCTTTGTAAATGAGTGTGCCTGAAAGTTTTGCCATATCACCAATCTTTGTTGTCTGTTTAGTATTGTCACTTGAGTCTGTTCACCTATATAGGCCAAAAATCTATATATTTTGGTTTAAAAACCTGGCTTATACATATATGCTTTCCTATTCTAAGCATTATTTAAAATTCTATAACATTGGCTAAATTAATGATACTATCAATAGAATTACCATATGCCCCACAGTGTTGATTAGTAATGTTCCCCACCATGAAGACCATGTGTCTAAAGTAGACTAAGACCATATATAAACCACAATGTTTTAAGGGATTTTGAACTCACACTCAGTTGTATCCCTAATCTAAGAACAATTAGTTCTCAAGACACAACCCTACTTGATACTTGTCCTCATGAGAAAACCACTAAAGATATAAGTGCTATAGCAATGTTGGTGATAAAAAATCAGATAGTGCCCAGCTATCAGAAAGAACAGCACCTTGGGTCTTAAAAGGTTGGGTTTTTTTTAAAAGCAGCCATTTAAGTAAGGGGACTGCCAAGTCCGTGCGGAAGAAACTCTTCAGCCTGTGTGATCTAAGGATTTTAAATAATAAAATCCAAGACTAGAGAAGGGAATGGCACTAGAGATTAAATTCTGAGCACTCACTTTGTAGAAGGTGAAGAATGACAGTGAAAATTGACAGTATCCAATGAAAATGGTAGGATCCTGTGAATCCCCTCAGTGAACCAGAATGTAAATAACCTTGCTATTAAACACACTACACAGGAAAATAGATTAATGTGGATGCAGATAGGTTGAAATTTTACACCTTACCATTTGTTCTCCATTCTGACATTTTAAATTTGTTCTAATTTTTATTATTTTCTGATTTCTTTTCAATGGAAATTTTCTTTGTTTCATTTTAATATTGATTTTTTACAACAGCTTTACTGGCATATAATCCACATGTTATGCAATTATACAACTATAATCCACATATTATACAACTCAAAAAGAAGAACTATGCAATTATCACAACAATCAGTTTTATACATTTTTTTTCATTCCTGTACTCATCGTTCCCCTGATTTTCAAGCCCATATCCTCAAGGAAGCATTAATTCAGTTACTGTCTCTTTAAATTTACCTCTCTTGGATTTCGAGTACAGAAAAACATTTAATTTTTTTTTGGCAGGAAAACAATTATGGCTTACAATATAAAAATTCTGAATTTCTACCATAAAATGAATTATTTTTCTAATGTGAAAAAGAATTAAAATCCACAAAACAAGCATTTCATGAAAATATCCTGAAACTGCACTTATTTTTTGAAGGCTAATTCAAGTCTTATTTGAAGAGGAACATTTTAAAAATCTATTTCATTGGAGCCTAATTTACATACAATAAGATATATTGTAAACGGAGAGTTTAATAACTTTGAAAAATGCGCACTTATGCAACTATACAACCACAACCAAAGTATACTCAAAAGCTGTCACCACGTCAATTCCCACACGCAGCAACCTTAAAGGACAGAGGAGAACTGCCCCGTCACTTTTCATCCCGCAACCCTTTACAGAATTAGAAAGCTTCACGGTTCCCCCTGGGAGGAGCTGGTGGGTGTGAGCGCACGAACTTGCAGTTAAAAAGTGCTTAACACACTGTGCCACCCGTCCTCACTAACGTTTAACATAAATGAAAACATACATTGTTTTTCTACCAGGTGATTAGGTTATGTTTTTGAGATTCATCCATGTGGTTCCTTAGGGTTTTTTTGCTGAGTGGTTTCAACTGACTATATTTACTTATTATTTATTTGAGGGGGGCGGCATCACTGCCCTCTGGTGGTCATGGGAGCTACCCAACCTTGCTCCTGGAGAGCTGCTGCTGGATTTGAACCGCCAAGCCCGTGGGCAGCAATCCTGCACTCAGCCACTACGCCACCGGGCCTCAGTCCTCAATTGACTATATGGATAATTATTTGTCCATTCACTTATTGATGGACATTGGGATTCTGTCCATATTTAGGCTATTATAAGGGAAACTCCTATGAACACTGGTGTGCAAATCACTGCCTTTTATGTTTTCTTTTCCCTTCAGCAAATATGTAAGAGATTAAGTTCTGGTTTCCAAGTACATATTGAACATTTTAAGGAAGTCCCACATGGCTTGACACAATGGTTGCACTATTTTACATTTATTTTCTTTTTTTAATCGTTTTATTGGCAGCTTGTACAGTTCTTATAACAATCCATCTGTCCATTGTGTCAAACACATTTGTACATATATTGCCATCATCATTTTCAAAAAATTTTCTTTCTATTTCAACACTAAGGATCAGCTCATTTTCTCCCTCACCAACTCTCCCACTCTCATAAACCCTTGGAAATTTATGATTTTTTCATATCTTACACTGAATACTGTCTCCCTTCACCTATTTTTCTGTTGTACGTCCGCCAAGGAGGGGGTGATACTGATCATTGTGATCAGTTTCCCCTCTCTCCCTTCACCTTCCCCTTATCCTCCTGGTATCATTACTCTCATTATTGGTCCTGAGGGTTTTGTCTGTCCTGAATTCCCTGAACTTTTCTCTGTACCAATATACATGCTCTGGTCTAACCAGATTTGTAAGGTAGAATTGGATTCATGGTAGAGTGGGGGGGGGGGAGGTTGGAGGGAAGTCATTAAAGAACTCGAGGAAAATTGTAAGTTTCTTAGATGCTATACTGCACCCTGACTGGCTAGCAGAGTACTGTAGATTTTAAAAATAGGCTTAACATGATAGGGGGACAAGATAAAAGTTAAAGGAAATAGAGGAAAGAACTAGGAGGCAAAGGGCATTTTACAAGTGTAAAAACAGGCATGTGCATATGTAAAAATAGTTAAATATGATGATGGGGGATAAATATGTGCATATATTTATAGGTTTCGTATTAAGGTAGCAGGTGGACATTTGGTATCTATTCAAGAACTCCCTCAACACAAGAGCACTTTGTTCTATTAAACTGGCATTCCATGATGCTCACCTTCCTGTCATAATCTCTGAAGACAAAGCAGGTGCATAAGCAAATGTGGTGAATAAAGCATATGGTTCCCAGCTATCAAAATATATAGCACCTGGGGTCTTAAAGACTTGAAGATAAATAAATGGCCATCTAGCTGAGATGCAACAAAGCCCACATGGAAGAGACACATCAGCCTATGTGATCATGAACTGTTGATGGAATCAGGTATTTGGCATCAAAGAACAAACAATCATTTCATCTATAGGCAACTTGACATCCCCTTACAGAAGGGACGCCGGCAGGAGATGAGCCAGTCAGCATGTAGTATAGCACCAATGAAACATACAACTTTCCTCTAGTTCTTTAATGCTTCCTTCCCCCAATATCATGATCCCAATTTGACCTTACAAATCAGGTAGATCAGAGCATGTACAGTGATACAGAGAAGAACTGGAAACACAGGAATTCCAGGACAGATAATCCCTCCAGACCAATAATGAGAGTAGTTATATGAAGAGGTTTAGGAGAAGGTGAGATAAAAAGGGGAAACCAATCACAATGATCTATATATAAACCTGTCCCTGGGGGGCAGGCAACAGAAAAATCAATGAAAGGAGAGACTGAACAGTGCAAGACACGAAAAAATAATTATAAATTATCAATGATCTGTGAGGGAGGGAGCATGGGGACGAGTAGGAATGAATTGTCTACCAAGGGCTTAAGTAGAAGGAAAATGTTTTAAGAATGATGATGGAGTTCAAAAGTGAGAGGATAACAGAGGGAATGGGGCACTAATCCACCCAGGGAGGGAGTACAGGTCTTGTCTCCACAGAAACTGGAGTGGGTGAGCAGTTCCTACCACGAAACACCCAACCATGAGGACAGTGTGGACACATGGAAGGATGCAAGACAAGAGAACAATCAGAGTCAGATGGATGCCATCCCTAGTAGTGGGCATGGCAGAGAACAGGGTGAGGGAGGGGCCAGCATCCTACACCCACAGGGACAAAGAAAATAAGGGAGGAAGAGGAAGAGAGCTGGTTCAAGTTCCACGCTGACACCTGATGCTCACAGGAATACATCCCTCTGGTGACCCATTGCACCACAGAAAGGACTGGGCAAACGATTCCTCAGGGCACAAGAGAGGAGAGGAGAAGGGCGGGGGGGTGGGGGAATGACAAACACATGGATGGGGAGGGGGAGCAACAAGTGGTCAGGAATCTATGGAAAGGAGGGTGTGGGAGGTCTGACTGGGATTAAGCAAGGACAATGAATCTGTGAGAAAACAATGAAATGCCAACGAAGGTGAAACATGATAGTGGGATAGGGGGGAGATGGAAGGAAATAGAGGAAAGAGCTAGAAGGCAAAGGGCACTTACAGAGGTCTAAGCATAGGTGTGTCCATTCACAGATACAACTATCTATTATAAGATGGGAATAAATTTAAGAACATATCTATAGGCCAAATATTAGGGTAGCAAGTAGACCTTGGGCCCTCACCCTGATGTTACCTCAATGCAAGAACACTCTGTTCTATGAATCTGGCATTCCTCGAGGCTCAATGGCCCAACATGATCACTGAAGTAAAATGGGTACACAAACAAATGTGGTGAAGAAAGCTGAAGGTGCCCAGCCATCAAAGGATGTATCAAGTGTCTTGAAAGCCTAAAGATAAACATTAGACCATTTACCTGAGAAGAGACCACAGCCACGCAGAAGAAGCACAACAGCCAGCGTTGTCAAATGGTGGTGAAAGTGGTGAAAGGTCTAGGTAATAGACATCAAAAGGGGTGGAAAACAAAACAAAACAAAACAAACATATATCACCATGTGCACACATCCCCAAGATACCCATTGAGGACATGTAGGAGCATGGGCAAGGGTGGTGAAGAAAACAGATGGGCCCAGCTATCAAAAGATAAGAGCATCCGGGGGTCTTAAAGGCTTGAACATAAACAAGCAGCCATCTAGCTCAGAAGCAACAAAATCTACCATAAAAGAAGATCACTTGCCTGTGTGATAATGAGGTCTGAAACAATTAGGTATCAAAGAACAAAAATCAAAATCAATGGATCAATTGACTCCCGATATCGCTGAAGACAAATGGATACAGAGGCAAACAGAGTAGAAGAAACGATGGTACCCAGCTAACAAATGATTGAATGCCTAGAGTCTCAAAGACTTGAAGATAATCAGGTCACTATTCAGTGCAGAAACAGCAAAGTCCACATGCAGGAAGCACACCAGCATGCGTGATCAAGAGGGGCTGAAGGGAACAGATATCGAGCACCAAAGAACAAGAATCACATCATTACAAAGGAGGAGGAGAGCAGGGTGGGGACCTAAGGCCCGCTGGTGGGTAATTGGTCACTCCTTTACAGGGGAGTCATGGGAAGGAGACAGACCAGTCAAGGGGCAGCTGGGCAGTGATGATACATATAAGTTTCGTCTAGTTCCTGAAGCCTTCCTCCCCGCACCCCAACCATCATGGTCCCAACTCTACCTTGCAAATCCAGATGGACTGGAGAAGTCACACTAGCATAGAGGGGAGCTAGAGATATGGGGAAACCAGGATGGATAGGCCCCTTCCAGCCAATGGTTAAATTGGAGATACTGGAAGGGTGTAGAGAAGGGTGGGTAGAGAAACGGAACCAACAGCAAGGATATACACACAAGCTCCTATTTGAAAGACCGGCATCAAGGGAGTGGGTTGGGGGAGAGGTTGGGCAGTGTAAGATATGACAGAACAATAACAGTGTATAAAGTATTGAGGATTCGTGGGGAGGAGAGACCAGGGGAAGAGGGGAAGGAATGGAAAAACCGATACTAGGGGCTTAAGGGAAAAGGCGGACGATTGGAGAATAATAATAGAAGTGGCCATGTATGGGCGCTTGACACAGTATGCTTATTTATATATTGTGAAAAATGATGTATGAGCCCCCAATAAAATGATTTAAAATTTTTTTAAAAAGAAAAAAAAAGAATGATAATGGCAAAAAAAAATGTACTAATGTCCTTGACACCATGAATGGATGTGGTTATTGTGATGAATTGTAAGAGTCCACAATAAAGAGACTTTTTTTTTAAAGATCTTAGTAAGAAGTCCTTTGTCTGATGTGTCATTGCTAGAGGTGTTTTCCCAGAGTGTGGGCTCTTATTACTCTCTTGGTGAATTATTTTGAAGTACAGAGGTCTTTTGTCTTCAGTATATCCCATTCGTCAATTTGTGTGACCTCTGTGCTTGTGTCCTTCCCTTTTTCTGATAGTCTATATATTCTCTGCACCAGCGTTCTCATGTTTCTCTCAAATCCTTCATTGATGGCCCTAAAAGTTTGGGCTTTTACCTCAAAATCTGTGATCCACCATAAGTTTATTCTTGTGCATGGAGTGAGGTAAGAGTCTTGCTTCATTTTTCTGCAGGTAGATATCCATTTTTTTCCAGCACCATTTGTTGAAAAGAGCATCTTCTTCCCATTTGATATTTTTGGGCCCTTATCAAAGCTTAGTTGTCTGTATGCTGGTGATTTGAATTTCTGGATTTTTACTTCTTTACCCTTGGATTGAGTATCTGCAATTATACCAATAAATACCACAGTGTTTACAATACCACACTGTTTTGACCACTGTGGCTAAATAATAGGTGTTAATATCATTCTCTTAAAACTAAACAACAACAAAGTAAAACATATAGTAACTTCGATAAAGAAGAAAGCAGAAAATATCAAAAACTAGAACAAATTTAAGTGAGTCCTAAGGGAGATCAAATGATAGAGTGCTAAATTTTAGCCTGACTGCATGTGCAGCAATCCCCTTTTTGATGCATTGGGCAGTGGCAAGGCTGTTCATATCCTTGGACCATAGTTAAAGAGCACTCCCAGGGGGCTTAATCCACATGTTATTTCCGCTTCACTTAAAAAACAAACAACAACAATGAAAAAAACACTGAAACAGCTTGAAAATGGGTCAAATGGGAGATCAAATAATAAAACATTCTGGTGTAACTACATCTGCCATAATAGGCTTTACAATGCTTTCTATCTGATAACAAGGTTGCACATATCCCTCAACTATGGTCAGAGGTAATGTATTTATGGGCCCTGCAAATGAATTTTATACTCCCATTGTCACCCATTGCCTTTTTCAAATCCGGTGTTTTCACAACTTAAGTTCTGATACAACTACTTCCTTTTGATGTGTTTCATAGTATTTACAGTCCTTGGATTACATAGGCTGGTGTGCTTCTTCCACATGAACTTCCACGTGCTTCTTCCATGTGAACTTCCATGTGGACAGCTCACTTAGATGACTTTTCATTATTGTATGTTTTTCTTTATATGAAGTTCAGGTTAGCTAAATTTACAGTGACACTAACTAGATTAATAATTTATTGGGCTCATGACAGGAGAAGTGGAGGTGGGAGGGATGGAAGGCCAAGCTTATAATATGTAGAAGATAAAGAAAAACAAACCACAGCAACAGATCTCATTACATTCATAGAAGAATCTGATGTGGATCTGCCACAGAAAGAAATCCTCCGAAGATTGATAGGAGAAATAATAGAGATAAAGGAAGCTACACAGAAAAAAGATGCAATGATAGAGGTGATGAAGGACACAATAGAAGGGATGAAGTCCACAATAGAGGGAATGAGGATCAAGCATCAGAGAGAAATACAGGAGTTAACAGGGGAAATAGCAGAAGCTGCACGCAGGGTTGCGGATCTCACGAACAGATTGGATGAGGCTGAGACTTGTATCAGTGACCTTGAAGACAATCAGGTTGACCTCAATAAACGTGAAAGACAGTCAAACAAGATAATAAGAGAAACAGAGGAAAACCTAAGATCAATGAGCGACACTATGAAAAGGAACAACATCCGTATCATTGGCCTACCAGAACAAGACACGGCGAGGAAATCAACAGCTAATTTAATGAGGGAATTTCTGAAAGA
>PVJH01040761.1:0-15457 GCA_004026705.1 Nesogale talazaci
CCACTGGGACGGAGGTTCAATTCCAGCAGTGGGGCTGGGCCTCCTACTCCCACCACCAGAGAGCAGTGATGCGCCCCCCTCCCAAAAAAAAAAGTTTTCATAGAATGCAAAAATAGTATTGTAATATATCTATTTTAATTTTAAAACACTGTGGGACGTTCTTAAATTGTTAAAAAGCAGGATGTTTAGTCACCTTAATATAAGTCAGATGACAATACATAGTCCACAGATGGAGCTAATAACCCTGAATATCAATGGACTGAACTCAGGCATTAAAAGACTGAAACTAGCACACTGGCTTGGAAAGCACACCAATCAATCTGCTGCCTACAGGAGATGCATCTCAATATGGCAGACAAAAATAGACTGAGAATCAAAGGCTGGAGAAAGGCATATCAAGCAAGCAAAAATTTAAAAAAGCAGGGTTGCAATCCTAATCTTGGATAAAATTGACCTCAAAGTGCAAACCATAAAAACAGATAAGGCAAAGAACCACTAAACATTTTAAATGTATAATCTGACTGAGCCCTGGTGGCGTAGTGATTGTGCGCAGGACTGCGGTCCACTGGGTTTGAGGTTCAAATCCAGGAGCAAGGCTGAACCTTCTACTCCCACCACCAGGGGGCAGTGATGCCCCCCAAAACAAAAAAAACCAAACCATTAAACATATATTCTCCAAATGACACATATGCTGAGTACATCAACCAGACACCCCAAAAGATGACAAAAGATTTAATAGCCTCAACAATTATAGTGGGTGACTTCAATACAGAGAAAATTAGATCACAGTTAAAAAAACTCAACCAGGAGGCCAGAGATCTAAACACTACAATTAGACAATTTAACTTGATAGATAGTTATAGAGCTTTTCATCCAAATACTAAAAAAATTGCATTCTTTTGAAGCCCACATGGCACATATTCAAAGATAGACCTCATGCTGGGCCTAAGGCGAATCTCTATAAATTTCAGCACATTGATATCATACAGACCTCTCTCTCTGACCACTGTGCCATAAGGCTGGAAATAAGCAAACGGAAGATGAAGAAAATAAGAGCAAACAATCAGAGGATGAATAATTCTCTGTAGCAAAAGGAGTATATACTGACCCAAATCAGAAATGGCTTAGGAAATTTCTAGAAACCAACGAGAATGAAAACATGATGTACTAAATCTTATGGGACACAACAAAGGCAGTTATCAGAGAAAATTTCATATCAATACATGCACACCTGAAAAAGGAAGATTGTCTCATAGCTCTATGATGACACAAAATGTACAACTAGAGCAAAGTCAATAGAACAACCCTACTAAGAGAAAAAGAAAAGAAATAATAAAAATCAGGGCTGAGATTCAGGAGAGGTAAAATAAGAAAACTATAGAAAAATTCAATGCTGCTAAAAGTTGATTCATTGAAAGGATAAACAGAACTGAGAGACAGCTGACAAATCTAACCAAAGAAAGGAAGGAACAAATTTCAATAGCAAGAATGAGGGATGAAAGAGGGGACATTACAGCAGACCCTAAGAAAATCAAAAGGATTAATTACACAGTACTAAAAAGGACTGTACGCCAATGAATTCTACAATTTGGAAGACATGGACAAATTCTTGGAAAAACAATCCCTCCTTAGACTATCCCTAATGGATGTCAAGAATCTCAACAGACCCATAGCAATAGAAGAAATAGACAAGGTTATCAAAGGATTTCCAACAAAAAAAATCCCCTGGACCAGATAGCTTCTTCGGAGAATGCTACCAAGTATTCAGAGAAGAACTGACATCAGTCCTATACAAACTCTTCCAGAACATAGAAAAAGACGGTAAACTCCCAAATTCTCTCTATGAAACTACTATAACTCTGATAACAAAATAATGGCCAATAGAATAAAACAAATATATATAAAACAAATAATTCACATGACCAAGTGGGATTCATACCAGGGATGCAGGGATGGTTCAACATATGAAAGACCATTAATATCATTCACCACATCGACATGAAAAACTTTAAGAACCACATATCAAAAAATGTGGAAAAAGCATTTGACAACATCCAATACCAATTCCTGTTTAAGACACTCAAGAAGATAGGAATGGAAGGGAAATTCCACAAGATAATGCAAACTATATATGAAAAATTAACACGTGTGGTAGTCAGTGGAGAAAAGATGAATAATCTCACTGAAAAAGAGGACCAGACAAGAATGCCCCATTGTCTCCATTCTTATTTAATATTGTACTGGAGGTTTTAGCTAACAGCATAAGGTGAAGAAGGAAAGACATCATAGATATGTGCCTGGGGGAGGAAGAGGTGAAACTATTGTTATTTGCAGATGATATGATTTTATATATGGAAAATCCCAAAAGCTCCATAAGGTGAGTGCTGGAAGCAATAGAGGAGTATGGCAGAGTAGCAGAACACAAGATCAACAATCAGAAGTCTGTCGGACTGCTGTACACATCTGATAAGACCACAGAAGAGGAGATAAAAAAGGTGGTATGCTTCACAATAGCCAAACACAATTGAAATATCTAGGAATATACTTGGCTAAAAGAACAAAAAAATCCATATGAGAAAAACTATAGAACACTATTTCAAGAAAACAAAAGTGACCTCAACAAATGGAAGAATATCCCATGCTTGTGGAATGGAATACTCAATATAGAAATGATGTTAGTTTTGTCCAAGGCACTACATAATTTTTTTCCCCACTAGGCCAATCAGTACTACATAAATTTAATGCAATCCTGATACAATTACCCTCATTCTTCTTCAAAGATATGGAAAAACTGATTACCAACTTCATATGTGGAGGGAAGAAGCCCAGAATTAGCAGAGAACTCTTCTAGAAGACCCAATGGGAGGACTTACTTTACTTGACTTTAACACAGTGGTCAAAACCATATGGTATTGGTATCATAACAGATACTCAGACAAATGGAAAAGAAATGAAAACCTAGAAATAAAATTATCAGCATGCAGACCACTAATCTTTGGTAAGGGCCCCCAAAATATCAAATGGGAAGCAGATGCCCTCTTCAACAAGTGAAAAAAATGAATACCTATCTGCAGGAAAATGAAGCAAGGCTCTTATCTCACTCCATAGAATAAACAAGAATAAACAGGGCACTAATGCACCCAAGGGAAGTGTATTGCTTATATCTTTGCCGGGAAAGATTTCAATCTGGTGCTCCAAGGTGTGAATGCAACATACTGGCATGAGGCAGAGAACTGGTCTGAGGGCCTGGACTCCGACCCCAACTACATGGACAGCTGCCTCTCCCCCTAGAAGAACTACTTCAGAGGACAGCACTGAAGCTGCAGCTCAGGGAGAGGGACATGTCTGATTAGAGGACATGGGAGCAAATGAAAGGGGAGGAAGAGAGAGTTGAGCACATCCACATCCACAGTTGAGCAAGTCCACAGGGCAGGCCTGTCTCCACCAGGAGACATGATATCCCTCACTGACCCATGGATCTATGGGAGACAACACTGGAGACACAGTGTGGGAACTGTGCCACATCCGATTCCACAACACTGAGGCAAAACACTAAGCGAGTGCAGCAGAACAGCAAGGGGAACAGAGCAAAGAAGTCCAGGGTGTGGCATCCCATCAGACTCAAGTGGAAAACACTCCTAAAGGCAACAGATAGTTCTTGAACTACTTACAGGCTTTTCCTTTTTGTCATTGGGTTTATTGTTGTTGTTTTGTTTTTTTTTTTTTTGCTTTCTTTTGTAGCTGTGTTTTGTTCTGTCTTGTTTTTGTGCATGTTATTTCTGTAGGCCTATAAAATAGGCTGGATACACAATCTGGAGGAGAAAACATGGGACCAACAGGTCCAGCGGGTCATGGGAGAGGGGGAGGTGGGTGAAAGAAAGTGGTGCTAATAAACCCAGGGACAAGGGAACAAGTGATGAAAAATCAGTGGTGAGGAGGGTTTAGGAGGTCTGATAGGGCTTTACCAAGGATAATGTAACTGAGATGAATTACTGAAACCCAAATAAAGGCTGAACATGATAGGGGAACAAGAGGAAAGTAAAAGGAAATAGAGGAAAGAAAAAAGAAGCAAAGGGGCTGAGCCCTGGTGGTGTAGTGGTTGTGCGCGGGACGGCGGGCCACTGGGATGGAGGTTCAATTCCAGCAGTGGGGCTGGGCCTCCTACTCCCACCACCGGAGAGCAGTGATGCCCCCCCCCAAAAAAAAGAGGCAAAGGGTATTTATAGAAATTTAAATAGAAGCATGTACATATGTATATATAAATATATATAAGGGTGGGGAAATAGAGCTATGTGTTTATATTTATAGGTTTAATATTAAGATAGCAGATGGACACTGGGCCAACACTTATGTATTCCCTCAATGCAAGAATGCTTTGTTCCCTTAAACTGGTATTCCATGATACTCACGTTCCTGACACGATTGTTGAAGGCAAAGTGGGTGCTTAAGCAAATGTGGTGAAGAAAGCTGATGGTGTCTGGCTATCAAAAGATATAGCATCTGGAGCCTGAAGATAAATAAGCAGCCTTCTAGCTCAGAAACAGAAAAGCCCACATGGCAGAAGCACACCAGCCTGTGTGATCATGAGGTGCTGAAGGGATCAGGTATCAGACATCAAGGAACAAAAATGATATCATTGTGAATGATAAGGAGTGCATATTGGGAACTCAAACCTCCTCTGTAGGCAACTGGACATTTTCTCACGGAAGGGTCTCGAGAAGGAGACTAGCCAGTCAGGATGCAGTATAGCAACGATGAAACATACAACTTTCCTCTAGTTCTTAAATGTTTCCCCCCACCCTACCCCTATCATAATCCCAATTCTACCTTACAAATCTGGCTAGACCAGAAGATTACACTGCTACAGATAGGAACTGGAAATAAGGGGAATCCAGAACCGATGGTCCCTTCAGGACCAATAATGAGAGTGGCCATACTGGGATGGTGCAGGAAGGTTGGGTAGAAAGGGGGAACCGATGACAAGGATCTATATATAGCCTTTTCTCTGGCGGACAGACAACAGAGAAGTGAGATATATTGGATAGTGTAAGATATGCCAAAATAATAAAAATTTATAAATTATCAAGGGTTCATGGGATGGGGCAGGGAGGGAGAGGGAAAATGAGGATCTGATACCAAGGGTTCAAGGAGAAAGCAAATGGTTTAGGAATGATGATGGCAACAAATGTACAAATGTGCTTAGCACAATGGATGTATGTATGGATTATGATGAGTTATACAAGACCCCAATAAAATGACTGAAAAATACATGTATCTTATATATATTTAAAGTAACCAACTGTGTATAACCTATGTAATATGCCTACATTTTTGTATTTAAAAAACAGTATAGGCCTGGGAACCCAGGCCAGTACTGTAGAGCACCCAGACACTGAGTACTACAACTTTGAGGTGCACGGCATGCTCCAGAAGCTGCATTGGTGAGACTCCATGGGGGAACCCCACTGGGTGAACTCAGACACACTTATAACCCGAGTAAGGACATTTAAGTCAGAAAACACATGACATCTGAGGAAGCAGTAGACAGCTGTATCAAGGGTGGTGTACTGTTGGTTGATGGTCAAACAAGATCTTGCTACATCAATGTCCTGTATGCCATATTGATACAAATTATCTGGTAATCCTGTGATGGCCATTCTGTTCATTTTGTTTATGCTTGTGTATAGTAAGGTAGATCTCAGAGGTGCCTTGTCATTGGGGTCACCATCTTGAGGCTGTGTTGCTTGTTTCTCTGCTGTTTGGTAAATAAAACTCAGGGGCGTTGAGCCTACAGGGGAAAGAAAATATAATAAGGATTTGGGGGGAGGGGTGATATATAGCTGTGGGGGAGATAAGAAGGAGATCACATAAAAAATCCCAGGAAGGAAAAGCATGTTTGGAGACTGATTATGATAGCAATTGTAAAATTACGTTGACATGTTTGAACTACAGAATAAGACATATGTGTGGATTCACAAGGTACAGCACATTAAAAACAGAACAAATAAAAACAGCACAGGTTCAGGAATATGTTCTTGGCTCACACTAAATTCTAGCTCTAACTTAAAAACAATTAGTTCTTACATTATAGCCCTGTTCAAGACGCACCTTCATGAAGTGATCACTGGAAATAAGGGTGCTACAGTAAAGTGTGGTGAAGAAACTAGATGGTGCTCAGCTATCAATTGAGATCTTAAAGGTGTGTGTTCAAACAAGCAGTCATCTAAGTGAAGAGTCAAGTAAGTCTACACAGAAGCACATCAACATGTGTGATCCAAAGATGACATATACAAAAATCGAATGTGGTGAAAAGTATCAGTGCTAAAATTATGAACAACCAATTAGACCATGGGGGACAGTGGGAACCCAAACATCCATCTGTAGTCAGATCTGCTCTAGTCAAAGGTCAAGAGTCCCAAACTGCCCTGCTATCAGGCAGAGACCATTGTAATCTTGATTAGGCTAGATCAAACTTGATATTTTGTCAGTTGACCCCCCTTTAGACACGACTTGAATTTGTTCAGGGTGCAAGTATCTCTGAGTTGTTCCAGGATAGACATTTTTGGCTATTGAATGTTGATGGAGGTCTTCTCCCTCTCAAGCATTATTTGTATCTTTATCTTTTTTTTTTTGGGGGGGGGCATCAGTGCCCTCAGGTGGTGGGAGTAGGAGGCCCAACCTTTGCTCTGTGGAGCTGGAAATGAACCTCCATCCCAGTGGGCTGCAGTCCCCCGCACAACCACTATGCCACCGGGGCTCAGCCCTAAGCATTATTTGTACCTTTATCTTTATACTATTATTTAATCCTTCGTTAGTGCAATTTGTTTTTCATTGCTTTCTCTTGGTTTTCCCAGCTTTGAAGGACAGGAAGAGATGATGTATAACTGATAGACGGTGTAATAGGGAATGCGGGGTGGGGGGGGGGCGTTGGGGTGGAGATGGGCAACAGGGAGGGAAAGGGGATTTGGGGATTAAATAATAAAGGTGGGAGGGGGAAGGGAGCACAAGAACTGATCATGACTGCACAACTCATTTTAAAAAGGATTTAACTATGCCGGGGGCAGGGGGAAGGGGAGTGCTCTAAGATAGATGTGGTGGTATTGTACAATGTGATTGAACTATTCAGCTGTGTGACATGTAAATTATGTGTCAATAAAACTGTTGGGGGTTGAGCCCTGGTGGCGTAGTGGTTGTGTGTGGGACTGCGGCCCACAGGGTGGATGGTTCAAATCCAGCAGCAGCTCTCCAGGAACAAGGCTGGGCTTCCTACTCCCACCAGGGCAGGGATGCCACCCCAAAATAAAAACTGTTGGGGGAAAAAACACAACAGTACAGACAATAGCTACCTAGAGCAATGGACAGAAAAGTGCTAACTGCAATCTTTAGATTGAGTTCAGAATCGTGCTTTGTTTGGGTGGTGATTTTTCTCTTTTCTCATACAAAGAACAATGGCTAATTATGCAACATGGAAAAGGTTAATATATATATATTGGTTTTTTGGTTTTGGGGGCATCACTGCCCTCTGGTGGTGGGAGTAGGAGGCCCAGCCTTGCTGCTGGACTTGAATCTCTAACCCAGTGGGCCGCAGTCCCGCGCACAACCACTCCGCCACCAGGGCTCAGCCCCCTGGAAAAGGTTATTTAAAAACACTTAACATTTGAAAATGAGAAATTATTTTTAAGAACACAAAACAATAATAAATGGAGCACTTTGGGAATGGAAACACATCTGGAAACTACAACAGCATGGTAACTTCTCCACCTTAATCCTCAAATGGAAAATTTCCACCCACTTTCTTCTGAATAGAATATGGCGTGGGATTCACATACCTCTTTAAAAGGCAAGGGCTTTGAGAGTCTGAGAGAAATGGGCTGGTAAGAGAAACTGGGCTAAACTCAAACCCAGGATTTGGGAACCCACGGGCCCTTGTCTGATTCCCGGCCCTCAACTGAGAGTAAACCCGACATCCTTGGGTGCAGTGGTGTTGCTCAATTCTACCTGTACCAGCCCATAGAATTAGCTCTTTCAAGGCATTCATGATCTCTATGTCATCAAGGGTCGAGTGCCAGGCTTCTGAGCAGTTGGTCTCTTTCCTGCTGGTCTGCTTCTGGGTTGTCTATTCAATTGGCCACATATTTTCAGTGTTTGCTGGTTCCTTTCCATCTCTCCAACCTTGTTATTTTAGAGAGCCTGAGGTCTTTCCAACTATTGCTTTGATGATCTCATCCAGTCTCATCTTTACAAACTAACAGATCCCCATTTTCCACCTCTGGCTTGTGTATCTCATCCTTGAAAGGAAGACTTATACATGACAGCCTTGAAATGTTCATGAGAAAATGGAATGAAGTGATGATGCAATTTTTCCATGAAGTTTTTGAAGTTGCCTTGTGCATTCCAATCCCCATTTCTATTTGGACTTCTAATGGGCACCCCAAAATTCACAGGCCCCAAACAGAACTTCTGTTCTGCCCACCCTGTCCCAGGTGGCTCCTCCTTGACACCTTCTGCATCTTAATCAATGCCGGCCAACAGTCCTGGTGCTCAGGCCCCACACCTTGGGGCTCACAATGGATTATTTTTTCTCCCTCCCCACATCTAAAACCTATCGACTCCCCTTCCACAGCATATTCACTTCCTTATTTATGCTCCTCTGTGTTCTCGGTCTGGGCCCCCAGCTCACCTCACTTGGATTACTGCAGCTCTTCCTTCCGACACTTGTTTTCCCCCTCAGCAGCCAGCACACCCCCTTGAAACATGAATAGGATTATGCCACTCCTGGGCTCAGACATCTAATTACTGCTTATTTCACTCAGTCAGTGCCTACATGGCCACAAACGAGAGGATCCCAGTCCCTTTCCTATCCCCCATTATTCCCTGTGTGGCGCTGGCCCATCAAGGAGCCCCGGCAGCATTGCGGGTTAAGCATTGGGCCACTAACCCCAAGGACCAGCAGTTTGAAACCACCAGCTGTTCCCAGGCAGGAAGATGAGGCTTTCTATTCTTCCACATCCATAGGGGCGGTTCTACCGTCCCATAGCGTCACAGAGTTGGAATGGACTTGATGGCAGTGTTTGCTTCTTGTGAGGGTCCCTCTTCAAAGAAAGCATCTGCACTCTTCTTGACTCAGTGTTTCCCTTCAGGGGGCGCTCAGTTAGCCACGGGATCATCTTTGCATTTTCAGATGAAAGGAGAGAAAGTTCTCAAGAGGATGATGGAGAATCTTGGGGCTATGAGTACACTTGTGAGTCCTTAGATTTACTTTAGCTGGGAAGGGGGTGGGGGTATATTTTCAAGGAAAGTTAAATGCAAGGGCCTTAGAGAAGGCTGGTGCTTGGGGCTGTCATGGGTCTGTATAGAAAGTGTGAATGGCATTGAAGTATGTGCATTGACTCGAGTATTTAAATATAAAGAGGCCGGGGCTGAGCCCCGGCGGCGGCGTAGGGGTTGTGCGCAGGACTGTGGCCCACTGGGACGGAGGTTCAATTCCAGAAGTGGGGCTGGGCCTCCTACTCCCACCACCGGAGAGCAATGATGCCCCCCCCCCCAAAAAAAATATAAAGAGGCCATTCTACATGCTATAGTGGCAATGAATAGAGTTGTAGTCTGGAACCAGCATTGTCATTTATATTTAGCAGTGCCTAGATAATCAACATGACTTTCCTGATGAGATTGAGCAGTCTTCAGAGCTCCTTAAAGGTGGCGCCTTAATGTGGAGATATTTTTATTTTTAGGATTTTGTTGAGAATCTGCATAGTGCATACACCAATTCAAAACTTCTACATGTACATTTCAGAGACACTAAGTACATTCCTTGAGTTGTACAATCACTTAGTCCCCCTTTCCAAATGGTTTCTCCCCCATGAATGCAACTTCCCTGTCTTCCAAGTTTCCTAGATAATGATGTTCCTAATTGCTACACTTGTGTGCACTCTCAATCTTTTACTTCCTAAGAGACAAGATAGAGAACAGTTCATCAGTAACCTCACTGACCTAGGAGTTAGGGTGAGAAAAGTTGAGGCCATCTAGTGAAATCCCACCAACCACAGCACTGGGGCTGGAACTCAATGCCCTGCCTCCCAGTGTGAAGTCCTTGTTCCACAGTAGCCACTGGGAACATTCCAAGAAGAGTCATTTTGGAGGCAAACTGCCATGAGAGTTTTCAGATTCAATTTCAACAAAGTGTTACTATTTAAGTAAGGCTGCCAGGAAGATAATGGCGTTGAAGAGAGGCTTTGGAAGCGATAAAGTACTATCCAAAGGTTAGCTATCTGTGGCTCACCGCCAAGGTCAACAAACCCAGGCCTGGGTGGAGGGCCAGCTCCGAAACTGTGGCTCAGCCAGTCATTCAAGGGGCCCTTTCGGAATGAGACACCAGTGGATTTACTGGCAGCAAGAGGACAGTGTTTTCTCTGTGTGCTGTGCCCACACCTCTATTTCTAGTACAATAGTTCAGCAGGCGAGAATCAATGCTTACGTTATACATTTGTGTTCAAGCCTAGTTTTTCTGGCCTGCTTTCCTTTCACTAGTGTTTCAGAGGTCAGACTCTGAGCTCTAGCCACCTGCACCACTGGCTGGCGGTCGGCTCTCCGCGGTTCCTAACCGTCTGGGCCCATTAACTCCCCACTTCTGCGCTAGTTGTCATTGGTCCCAGCTGCATTTGAATTTAGACTCTGCACATACTCTGGCTCTCCACCCTGCATTCTTCTGCCTTCACACTACCTTCTTTGTCACCCAAGGACTGAATAAGCATTGTTTCCCCGGCTTGACTCATGAAAGGGGATCCTGAGTAGAGTAAACTTCCCATTTTCTGGCCTTCATGAGCCAAGCACTCACCACGGTGGCAGTGTGTCTAGTGACCTTCTCACATCAGGCTAACAATCTGGGTCTGGGCCCAGGCTGGATGAGCCTGTGAAGAATGGGGAGCCAGTCGCAAAGCCTTATCATGGTGAAGCCGAGAGGCAAAGCTAGCTTTGACCAGCACCCTCCTGTCCCTCTCTGTAAGGGCCGTTTTCTTCAACTGTCCAGGTCAATGGTGTTTCTGTGGCAGGTATTTCTTTTTCCGGGTCCCCCATTCAGGCTGCTGCACTGGGGCACCGTCTCAGACGTCTCTACACTTAAGGACTTGTAAAACAGTGAGAGACAGTAGATAAACTTAGAGGAGGTCTTTGTTCTTGGATAGGAAGGCTCTGCTTACTTCTCTCCTGTAACAAGAGTCTCCATGAGCCCGAATGGAAGGTGCAGAGAAGGGGTGGGGGAAGAACAAGGGCATGAGCTCTCGCTCCCACTCGTTTCCCAAGTGAAATGCCCTGAAGAGAAAGACACTTGGAGGGCAGCGTTCTACTGCCTTAAGGCTGCCATAAACCAAACAGGCAAAACCTGAGGGTGGTCTTGTTGGAGGGTTCAAGCCCTTCCTTACTCAAGACTTCTTGTCAGCACGAGAACTTGTTGGGCAATGGAAATTAGGGAATGAAAGGACTTGCTGACTTCTAACTGATCTGCCCGGCGTATCATTCTAAGGGACTTGACTAGGATACTCTTGACAAAGTTCTCAACTACTTTGCCCTTTCACACCCAGTGTGAGCTATGCTTCTAAACCAACTAGTTGCTTCCTTGATGACTAAGAAGGTGGCCTCCCGGGGATGGGGAAGGGGACCCTCTCTTTACCTCGAAGCCCTTTGGATGAAATTTTTAGCCAGGCTCTGAGTGCCAAGACCACACAGCAGCTGCACACCTCGATTTCCTAGCAACAATCCCCTCAACAGCAACCCAAGAGTGAGAGACAGCAACCAGGCAGGAACAGGAAGCCAGGTGGCTTCACAGTGAAAGCACTCGAGGGAAAGAAAGAGGCTGGCTCCAGGCATTTGGTAAACTGAAAGCAGACTTCTTTATTGTACACAGTACAGAATATAACGCAGCTTGGCAGGATGCGTATGGCCCTGCGCAGGGGAAAGTAGTCCAAACCAACTGGCAGCTTAAAGCCTTTCTGCACTGTGGGCTTCTACACTCTGGAAAAGAAGCCAAAAGCAACACAACACCCCCCACCCCCACCCAACCAAAAACCCATCCAGGGGTGCATGAGTCCTTTGGGAATGCAACGGTGGTGTTGCCATCCTCTGCCCTGTGATAACACAGGCTACTCGGTCACAGAGGGAGGGGAGCTCACAAGTCCCTTCCTGCTCAGAAGACAGAATATCCACCGCCTCCTCAAGCAAAACACCCCAAACAGGAGAAGTCAAGAAAGATAAAACAAATCCTATACAGCATTTACAACAAATAAATCTCTAGCCAGCTGGGGTAAAATGTGCATATATGTGTAGACTATGTGTAGGTTAGAAAGCTATAAATATGGTCTGGAAAGACTCTGTGGATTAGAGTACAATGCTAATTAGGGCCCAAGCTATTGGGTTCAATACCTTTGGGGGCCAATTAGCTTCCATTAGAGGAAAAGCCTTGTATTTCCATAGCTATAAAATCCACCTCCCTTTCACCCCGAGCCCTTTCCCAAATGTGCTCTTGGTCATATAGGGGACTTGGGACCAGAGTGAGTCTGAGCTTCATTCATAGAAAAGCCAGCGTGGGCCTGCATCTTCTGCTCCCCAAACCAGCCTGGGCCCATCACACAGTGCTTCTTCATGTTCTCAGGGGTGTGGGGAACACCAAGCTGCAGCCCCGGGCAGGGATCTGCCACCTCCCATTAATATTTCGTCTTCTTTGAGCTCCACCACTGGTACATAGTGTTAACTTGGCTGCTGAACATTTTTTCAATATAGAACAGCAACCAGAATAGACTTTTTCAAAGAAAACGGTGGAGGAAGCTAAGAGGCTAGCACTGTGTACCTGTCGGCATCACACAGAAGATTCAAACCCAATGGAGTCATATGCAGGGTTTAAAGTCCAAGATGTAATGATAAAGGAAAACAAAGTAAATGGGTAAAATGGAAATTGTCATCAGTCATGCCCAGAAAAGAGTCCCTTCAGGAATTCCCATCAGGTGGGCCAGTTTCAAATGGGCAAGACGTGTCTTATGTACATATGCTTTCCAGAGAGGGCACGGTACTGAACATGGGGAGCTATACACATGGAATCGAAGCTGGGTGTCCAGAATGCCCTGCATACTTCAAACATGTACAACTTGGTGCGGATGTTCCCTCAGGCCGTCTGGTGCAGAAAGCACAAAGCAGGCCACAAGCGGGCTTTGCCCTGGCTTGAGAGAAGCCCCCAGGAAAGCCCTTTCAAGCTGCAGCGTCTTCCTAAGTCCGCCTGGCCCCGTCAAAAGGACACGGTGCACAGTTACCAAGAGGTTAGCTTTTTTTTTTTTTTTTTTGCTTTAAATACCAAAACTACAAAAAATCAGTTTATAAACTGTTGTTTTTTTTTAAACTCCAAAACCACCACCCAAACAAAACATTGCCCAAATCAAAGCAAAATACTGTCAAAAGTGTGAACCACCCACTCCTCACATGAAAGCCATCCACACAGACTTGGGCAGAAGAGGGGTTTGCTTGACTGCATGGCCACATGAGTTCCAGAAGGTTCCCAAGAGTCCTGCTGCTTTATTCTTTGAGAACCCAGGAGTGGGGAAATAGCTGTTCTGATCTTCCCTGCTGCTTTCTCTACCAGGGGGAATCAAGTCCGATTGAACTTCAAATTCCAAGATGTATTTTAAGCCCTCTGTGGTCTGAGCCTCCCCAACTTAGCCTAGTTTCTCTAAGGAGTTGTGATTTTTCAAGTCATTGTGCAAATCAGAGCCCATCTGCATCAAGGCATTTAGTAGTCCACGATCAAAGAAGATTGTCGCACACTCTCACCTGGTTTGCAGGTATTAACCTGAACAAGGTATTGCTTTGCATATATTGTCCATGGCAAGGAGGCTCCATTTCGATCTCTTTCCAGAAACCTCATCAGAATCGGGTCAGAGGCACCAACCCCTTCCCCTTGATGGTTTTTCTGCCCCACGCCCACCCCGTTTCCACTAGCTAGTCAAGGTGTCTGTCTTTAAGGGTGACAATCCAAAAATGGCTTGGGCTCCCCAGATAATACTCAAAGGGCAAGCTTTAGGAACAGCCAAGAACACAAACAAAACCACTGCCCTCATTTGCCTGAATGGGAACTGCTAGCTCTAGGGTTTGGCCGCACAGCCACTGAGAAACTTAGTAAGCAAAGCCTTCAGCGTAGGGGAGGCTGCCGCAGCGATCCATATCCAGGAGGTAAGCGGGGCTGTCTTCAAAGTGGGTCAGTGGTAGGGTATCCTCCTCGTTGAGGTGGCACTCAGACTCAGCCTTCAGGAACGGGCGCTGATTGTCAGGAAAGGCCATGGAGAAAAGGGCATCCGGGTCACAGACAAACTTGTAGACATATCGCTCACCTGCCACCTGAGAGAAAACAGACCACTTCAAGACCCAGCCAGAGAGGAAAATCACAAAGATGGGGATTGCACAAAATGTGTACGGATTGTTAACTGGAAAACTGATCTGACTTTGTAGACCTTCACCCGATTCATAATGCAGTGACAGAACCGAGGAGTCAAGGGCTGTGCAGGGCATGGAGAGGAAAGGCAGGATAATGAGATATTTGTAAGTCACCCAGCTCTCAGGCAGCCAGGACCAAGGGAAGCTCATTAGCTAGCTAATTGGCCAAGGCATTGGGCCTTACTTTGATAAATCTCAAGCGCTATTACCTACCAACTGTTTTGTTGACACTATGCTGATAGTTGACATTATCAGCCGTTGAAAAAGAAGACATTTGAAATTCAAATCCACACTAGATAAGTTTTTACAAAAGAAGACTCTCACTTTCTGAAAAGAAAGGGTAGAGTTACCCTGAATGATAAGGACTGGGAGGTACCATGCAGAAGTCAGACCCTGTTTTTCAGTTCCTTTCAAAGTATACCATCTTCTCAATATGGCTTTGTGACTTAGGTGGGTTAGAAATTAATAGAGAACCTATGTGGAAATGTTAAGTACATTCCACAGTCAAATAGAATGGTATTTTGGCTGACCTCAATTTTCAAATTACTCAATCCATGACTTCTTCTACATTGGAGGTAAAGGACAACTGCCTTTACATATGGATTTTATGCATAACATTCTGAGAATGAAGGATTCCCTGGTGGGGTAGCAGTGGTTTATACACTGAACTGCTAACTGCAAGGTCAGAAGTTCAAAACCACTAGTTGGCTCCACGTGAGAAAGATGAGGCTTTCTATACATCCCCCTATACCCCCCCCCAGTTACAGCCTCAGCATCCCCAGGGAGCAGTTTTATTCTGTCCTATAGAGTTGCACGGAGTCATAATGAGTCCCATTGCAGTGGGGTTTGGATTTTTGTTATTTGAACCAAGAAGGTCTTAGTTGCTCAGGGCCTGATGATGTGGTTGATGACTGATAGAACATTCTAGATGAAAAAATTGGCTTTTGAGCTTAATCTTACCCTTCCATCATAAGAAGCCACAGACCAA
>PVJH01040762.1:0-15482 GCA_004026705.1 Nesogale talazaci
GTAGAGTTTCAATAAATCTTCTCCTAACTCAGATGCAGGTTCCAAGTCATAATTATCTTCCAAAGGGGGGAAAAACAAAAGAAGAGACAGAACAATTTAAAGTTAGCAACACAAAAAAAATTGCACCCTAATATTAACCAAAGTTCTTTCCATACAATTATCTCAATTAACTGTTCTTGGAATGAGTAATTATGGTTGAAATATTTAAGTGGTAAATTCAAATAAAACAATTAGCTCTGCTTTCTGTTTTGAAATATATTTCACACCTGCATATTTAAATATAGTTTTTAAATGTAGGTACGCACTAACTGAACACTATCAAAATTTTTGCCCTATCTCCAGTTCTCATAATCTCACTATCTCTGCATAGTGTCTAGTCATCTGAGTTTTAAAGTGTGTAAGTCACTAATTCATGTATTTTCTTCTAAAAAGCTGCCATATATATGCATATTCATATATTTTCCTTGTCTCAACGATATTTTAAATTACATATCCTTGGCTAAATTAATGATATCAACAGGATTACTATATGACTCTTAGGGATGATTATCCCCTTATTATCCAAGAAAATAATAATGATATCTCTAAAGTGAGCCAGGAACATATATAAACTATAGGTATATGGATGGACTTAGAGCTCAGACTTCATCAAAACGCCAATCTAAGAACAAGGAGTTCTCATGATATGATCCTACATGATACTTGCCCTCAAAGAATAGGGTCTAAGGTCTTGAGGGTTTGTCTTAAAAGAAGCAGCCATCTAAGTGTGACATGGAAGAAGCACTGTATGATTCAAAGATTGTAAATAATAGAATCTAAGACTAGCGGAGGGAACAGATGAGAGCCTAACTTCTGAGCACCCAGTTTGCTGAAGGCTATGGATGACAGGGAAAGCCCAAAATCCATTTGTGGGTCACCACGTGGATGAAGCCTCCAATGAATGAGAATAACCTGGTGATCAGACAGGGTGCACTGGAAAGTGAACTAATGAAGATGCTGATAGGTTAAAATTTAACACCTCCTTTATTCTCCCTTTTGACCCATTTAAAATTTGTCCCACTTTTTATTGTTTTGTTTCTTTCTGATTGAATTTTCCTTGTATTTTATTTTGTTATTGCTGTTGAGTTTTCTGGTATGCTTTCTTTTATATGAAGTTAAATATAAAGAAACTAAATGGATTGATAGTGTGTCTTCAGGTTATGGCAGGGGAGATGAGGCGCTAAAACAATGTGTAAAAGAAGAAATGAAAAAAAAAGAAATGTTCTAAAATTGATTGTGATAAATACTGCACAACTCTTTTAAATATGTGTAAGCTATTGAAATGCAGGCTTTGTGAATTATGAGCCATTAACACTGTTAAAATTAAGCCTATTTGTGGGACTGCGGCCCACTGGGTTGGAGGTTCAAATCCAGCAGCAAGGCTGGGCCTCCTACTCCCACCACCAGAGGGCAGTGATGCCCCCCCCCAAAAAAAAAAAACCCCAAAACAAAATTAAGCCTATTACAGCATGCTGATAGACCCTGATCCTTGGAAACTGGAGGAGCCATGGGGAGACCCCTACCAGCGCTGAGATACTTCTACTGCCACTAGATACACAAGACTGCACTCACTGGCCTATAATTGTCCTGGTGTCATTGCATGTACTTCGTGAGTCTGAAGATAACTTTATAGATTGGTATCAGACATATGGGCTAATTTTGGATTTATAACCTTGGACTGGACTGGGTTGGGATGTTTACTCAATGTTCAATTGCTCCTGTATATATACCTTTCTTATACACACATATTAAGCTTATTAATAATAAATAGATACACATGTAAATATACTTAATATTATAACAAAGCTATTTACAAAAATGAAGGCACTTCATGAACAGCTCACTTAGAAAATTTAAAAATTTTCAAATTTGCTATTCTTTCCCAATACTTAATTCTTTTTTTTTGTTTGTTTTTTTTGGGGGGCATTACTGCTCTCCGGTGGTGGGAGTAGGAGGCCCAGCCCCACTGCTGGAATTGAACCTCCGTCCCAGTGGGCCGCAGTCCCGCGCATAACCACTACGCCACCGGGGCTCAGCCCAATACTTAATTCTTTATCACCTACTTAATATATATGTGGCTAGCACTCATATGTGGCATTGAAAATGAAATCAATGCGTATGTAAAGAGGATTACTAAGGGTTCAGTAATGAATACAACATGGGGAAGTATAGAAAGCAAATGTTTAAAACACTATCTCCACTTCAAAAAAATCCACAATTAGGCAGAGAAAGTATATGTAAGCATTTTTTAAAAAGAAAACTACCATCCCGTGTAGCTGAGGTTTTCAAGTTCAGAAACTATCTAGTCAGGACACCTGATGAGGATCAGTTAGTAGTGACAGATTCCCAATAGTTGAATTTACATGCTTCAAGATTAAACCATGCTTTAAGTTGATAATGCAAAACTGGCTCAAACTTTCAAAAGAGATCTGGAATTCAACCACTTCTCACCATCTCCACTGATAACACCCTGGTCCAATCCATTACCTTGATTTCTGCAATGACCTCCTGTCTTTCCCTCTAAAGCCTTAACAATATACTTTTAACAAAGCACTCAGAGGCATCTTTTTAAGTTGAAACTCAGATCATGACCTTTTTCGGTTCAAAGCTATCCTATGGCTGTCCATCTTCCCCTCCCCCGTTTTTGGGGGAGCAAAGGCCAAAGTTCCTAACAGCCCGCCAGGCTCCACAACATCTAGCTCTAGCTCCCCTAGTCTCTCTTTGACCTCACTGCCTATTTTTTGCCTACTTACACACTGAAATTTTCCCATTTCTTCAATTGAGCATGTATGTTCCTGCCTTAGGATCTTTGCTCTGCTATTTCTTCTTCCGTAAACACTTCCCCCCCCCCAAATATTTATATAGCTAATTCCCTCATCTCTCTCAAACTTTTGTTTACATATCACCCTCTCAACCAACTCCCACTCCATCTCAACCCTCCAAATAATAAAATTACAACTTCCGTCATGAGTATTCCCAATGTCCTTTTCTTTCTACTGAATTTCCTTTTCTTTTTGCAACATGCGAGCTCCCAATGACAAATTGGTAATAGCTGTGCATAAGGTGCATCGACTATAAATCAACTCTCAGTTTTTTCTACAGAAGATAAGTTTATCTTATTTGCGGGACTGTGGCCCACAGGGTTGACAGCTCAAATCCAGCAGCAGCTCTCCAGGAGCAAGACTGGGCCTCCTACTCCCACCAGGGCAGTGATGGCACACTGAACTATCATTGTTCCCTGGAAAGCACCTACAATTCACCAGGATTTCTAAGGGTTGGGGGATAGAAACTCTTGTATCTCTTCTCTTGAGCCAGTATGAAGTATTTCAAGCACCTAAAAGATGTGCTTCAGGGATAGGACAGGTGTTTCATACTGACCACATCGTTGTATTATGGATTTGTGCCTTTTCCCATGGTGCCTGGTACCATGGATAACCCATAGTTCAGGCACAGTAAAAACCAGAGAAACAGTACTGCTAGAAGGTTGGCTAGTGGATTGATTAAGAATTCTGTTTATAAATGTCCTCACTAGATTCAGGTCTTTGAGGGCATGTATTATTAATATTTTCTCTATATAACCTCTACAGATAGCGCAATGCCTAACATCTACATGTACTGAATAAAATATGGCTCATTTAAGTTGGACTTAACTTGATGGCAATGCATTTCAGATTTTGGGTTGTAATTTAACTTTTTACTATGAATTGGTTAGAGGCTCACAGAGAAGATCATCAGTTTTATATTCAACAATTCACATACATTTTGTTTCATGTCCTTCATTGGCTTCCCCTTAATGTACCATCACTTATCCCACTCCTTCCTTGTTTATTTCCATTCCTCCTTTTTTCAATATCCTTCTAAAATTAGTCTTTGCATAAAAGCTATGTTGATCTTAAATGGCTGATTATTCTACATACTTCTCTATTGTTATTGTTCTCCTTATCGACCAGACAATGGTTTGGCTGAAAATTGAGAAGGGGAGTGAATTCAGTTCCAGAGGTAAAGGTTAACTAAGGAATTTCATCAGTCTCTTTAAAACCAGTAAGCCTGATCTCCTTTGTGTTTTTGAGTTTTGTTCTACATTTTTCTCCTAGTCTAGGCAGGACCTACTAACGTGATGCCCTCTAGAGAATTGGTAGGTAGTGGTGTCCAAGGATTATCGAATTCTTCAGGTCTCAGGGTTATAGAAACTGATGTCTGCAGGGTGCATTAGTCCACTAGATTCATTGTTTCCATGTGTCTTCACTCATTCTTCTTTCATTCATTCTTCTTTCCTTTGGATGAGGACCAATTGATAGCTGCAGCTTAGATGGCCACGCAAGACCCTAGTTACCATTCACCAAATAAGATGTAGAATACTGTCGCTGTGAACTACAACCGTGACACCAACTGACTTCAGTGTTCCCTGAAATTAAAGTTCTGAACCCTCAGGCTCATCAACTCATTTCCTAAAAGTGTTTGGTTATGTCTAAGAGGTTTTTATAACTTTACCTCCAATTGCTAACCATAAGGTCAGCAGCTCAAAACCACCAGGCCCTTCATGGGAGAAATACAAGGCTTTCCACGCTTGTGGAATTACAGTCTTGGAAACCCCAAGAGGCAGTTACACCCTGTCCTAGAGGGTCGCTATCAGTCAGAAGCTCCTGGCTTGTTTTTGTGTGTGTTCTTTGAATGCTCTACCACATTCAATGATCTCTTGTAGCAAAGGTAAACACTCTGCTAAACCTACATGTATCTCTTCGACATGCTACTCTTCTGTCCCTTCCACACCTGTTCAGCTTGTCATCTACTTGTAGATGGCCATAATCAAAGAATAGTATACCTTTCCCTTGCATTTTCTTTTTTATTTTTTTTAACAAAATAATTTATTGTGAATTAGGTAAAGATTTACAGAGCAGGGCAGAAGGTATATACTCAACAATTTATACACATTTTGTTTCAAATAATTCATGGAAATTCCCTCACTGTACTATTATTTAACTCACTTCCACCTTATGTTTCCTGTTTCTCTTATTCCTCCTTTTTTTAATTAATTAAAAATCATTTTATTAGGGGCTTGTACATTGTTTTTCCAATACATAAATAAACATACTGTGCCAAGCACCTTCGCACGTCCACTGCCGTCATCATTCTCCAAACATCCGCCTTTGCCCTCGAGCCCTTGGTATCGACTTTTCCAACCGCTCCCCTCTTTCCCTGCTCTCTCTCCCCCATCAACTTTCAATACTTTATAAATTATTATTGTTCTGTCGATCACAAAAGGATAAGTACTGCATGAGCCTCCTGAGGTAAGTAGAAACAGTATGGTGAGTATACAAGAGAAAACTCCTATACCATAACAGTTGGTCCCTTGTATTTTCTATAGCTCACCAGCTTACAAATATGTTTATGGTTTACTATCTATCTCCATTCCCCCACTCTAAGACCTCTAACTGGACTGTAAGTTCCAAAAGGGCTAGAAAGCTATTCCAGTCATTGAAGTATCTAGGACAATGCCTGGCACAAATTATATTCTAAATAAACATTTTCTGAATAAGTTAATGTATTGAATATTACAGAAAAAATGTTTGAAGGAAAAACATAAAACTGCAACCAGAATTAGGCAGGTAGGGGTGGCTATGAGGGGTGAGAAATTCTGAAATAAGGAAATAGAAGGAAAATAAAGACAAGTATTTACGGGCAGTTGTGAGGTAAATCAATAATTCTGGTCATTACCATGGCATGAGGGAAAGAGAGGAAATGAGTCGAATGAGGGTGAATGAGTAAATGACTAGAAACATGGATACAGTGTTTAGGAGAAGGAAAAGCTGGTGAGAAGGGTAATGAGGTCAATTTAGAACAAAGGAAATTTTATATATTTAAGATATGCTTAAGGAGCCCTGGCAGTATATCGGTTATGAGTTGGCTGTGATCAGCACGATCCCCGGTTTGAAACCACAGCCACTCTGTGGGCTTTCCACTCCCATAAAGAGTTCCCGTCTGAGAACCTCACGGGGGTAGTTCTCCCTGTCCAGCAGGGCTGCTAACAGTGAGCATCTACCCCCTGACGTTGAGGGGTGGGGATCTGTGCAAGCAGATGTCTCATCAGGAGGGGAAAAGAGGGTAGTACCAACTGTTTCAGAAACAGAGAGGCGTCAGCAAAGAAGGCTAATCTGTAAAATCAAGTTAGTTATTATTGTTGTTGTACTAAACACAAACAATAAGATCCCCAAGGCACTTCCATGTGTAGTCAATTTTGCTATAATACTTGTTATGAAAACATGAATTAGATCCAATACAAGTAACAACAGAAAACAAACAAGAATAAAACATTGCCATACAGCTATTTTCAACTCAGTGTCCCTAACTAAGATTTCCGAGGCTGTAATCTGCGGGGGAGTGGACAGGCTCATCTCTCTCCTCTGGGGTGACTGGTGGGCTCACACTGGACCTCGCGCTTGGCAGCCCAGCATGTACCGGATAGCACCACCAGGTCTCTTTAGGGAACATTTGAGCATAACACAAATTTTGCTTTTGATTATGTGTAATTCTATGTATGGGAAACACCAGGTTAATGCAGGAAAATGTATACAACTGAATCAAGTCATCTAATACACAAAATACACACACCCTCTTTCAAACATGGTGCAGATACGTAGGTTCCCAGCATGTGCCATAAGCTGCACCCATTCACATGTGATGATATCAATTTCCCTCTGATTTCTGATAGCCAACAGTTGGGAGACCAATTCTGAGGAATATTTGCGTATTTCTAAACAGAGCACTGGCAAACGTGGTTAAGGATAACTGAACAGCAGGCATGCTATGGGAGCCAGGGATACTTTCCTACTCCCGAAATATTTAAGCACCTCTCTTAGAGCCATTTCCTCACATTACAAGGCATGGAGATTGAGACTTTTCTCCCTCCTTCAGAGATCATTTCTTTTCTTTCCAAAGCAAAGGAGAGGGATCATGGGCAGATACGCCAACAGCTTTAAAAAGGCTTAGTGTGTCCTAATTTAGGGATTTCTCTCCTAGAGTGAGGAGTGCTAGGGACACAGTAAGTTAAGCATTGGACTATTAATCACAAGGCTGATGCTTTAAACCCACTAGCTGCTTTGAGGGAGAAAGATGAGGCTGTGTGCTCCCATACAGACTTAAGTTGCCGAAACCCAGAGAAGTTGTACTCTGCCCTCTAGAGTCTCTATTAGTGCAATCGACTCAATGGCGGTTAAGTTTGGTTTTCGTTCTCCTGCAGTGCAATCCGACTGCACATGCAAGGTAATACCAGGCCCTCACTGCATGGTCCCATCACCTTAGAAAGCGATGTTATCATAGTCTGTTTTCTGATCAGAAACCTTGTGCTTCTGATAAGAATATCTGTTGTTAGTCAAGTCGGTTATAATGAATGAAACACTGGTCCTCCACCATCCTCAGAATTATTACGTTTGAGCGCTACTGCAATCACTGAGTCAATCTATCCTATGTCAGTCTTCCTCGTTTCACTGATGATCTATTTTACCAAGCAAGATGTCCTTTTCCAGGGACTGGTCCTTCCTAATAACAGGTTGAAATACATGAGTCAAAGTCTTGCTACCCTTTGCTTCAAAAGAGCTATTATTTGTACATTTTTATCTATATACTTATAAACTTCCTTCCACCAATTCACAAACTACTATCCTTCCAATACCCACTTCCATAAGGTAGGCTTTTTCCAGATAAAGTGCCAAACTCACTGTACAATTTATGTATGTAACTATTTAACATCTGTAAAACTATGTTACTTTGGTTTATGTCTTATATATCATGACAAAGATTTCACATATTGGTGATTCTGTGCTGCATGGTGATTTTTTTTATAAGGAATGCATATAAGAGAGGGCTTAAAAAGATTGTTGGGGAAAATTAACTTAAAACAAACCAACAAGCTGAGCCCAGGTGGCGCGGTGGTGGTGTGCGGGACTGCAGCCCACAGGGTTCAAATCCAGCAGCAGCAGCTCTCGAGGAGCAAGGCTGGGCTTCCTACTCCCACCAGGGCAATGATGCAAAGAAAAAAACAAACAAAAAAGATGGTGGAAATTTTGGACTATCTTTTCATTCCTTTTCCCCACAAACTTTTTTAAATGGTATTATGGTTTAACAGAACAGACTCTAAATGGTCTGCTGAAACCTCTCTGTAGGTATAGATTAGAAAAAGGCTGATAACATGTGGAAGTTTGAATGGCTAAAAACAGAGGTGAGAATTTTACATGGGTTTATTCAAATAATTCTATTACCAATTACTTGGGGAAAGTTGGAGTTGACTATACTAGCATTTTCATTTTCCCATGCTCATTTAAAAATAATCAGTAAAGCAGGATTAGGAAGTGTGCTAACATACTATCACTACATAATTACTTTCATGACTGTAAAGTGTTACAAAAGTCCATTACAAACTAGCTTCCCAGTAGAAATTAAACTGTCCTAATATTGCTATCCTCTGAAACGTCATTCTTCAGAAGGAAACAATCAGATAATTTTCTTACCTAAGAATTCTATAGATGATCTTCCCTCATTATCCATATATTTTTCAAGATTTAAGGCAGGCTTCTTTGGTGGTAACCCACTCTCCAGTATCTTTTTCATAAAAAGTTCCTCTTCATGCTTTATGTGTCTGTTTGACGAATACACATTCCTGGAAGATAAAATGTAGTACATATAGTTAAAATATAATGCTGATGATTCTTAAAAGCTACATTCCCAATATACTGTTGTCATATATTACAATTCCATACTACCAACTTTTTTTTTTTTTGGCATCACTGCCCTGGTGGGAACTACCAACTTTTTAAAATCAGTACTAAGTGGGAAAAAGTAAACTCAAAATGACTGAAAAATTGAAATGTAGCCTATAAATTATATAAATGTTAAAACATAATAATTTGTTTTATAGCATAATGAGTAATTAGGTGAAAAGAACAGAGTCTAGAAATAAACAGAGTGCCAAAAATGATGTAAGAAGAAATAAAGTATCTCAACAGCCTTATATCAGGTGATGAGATTGACCCGATAGTCAAAAAGCTCCGAAAACAAAAGTCTATAACCAATGAGCGTCACTGTTAAGTTCTCACAAATATTTAAAGAAAAATTAAAATCAATATCCTCACCTTCTTGGAAACCAATACACAGGTGAAGGGAGCCTTTTCTGATTCATTCTATGACTCTAGCATTACAATGCTACCAAAGCCAGATAAAGATCAGACATGGTGGGTAGGGGACAACTACAGATGAATATCTCTTTATGAATATACATGTGATAATCTTCAAAATATTAACAAGCCAAGTCCAAGAAATTAAGAGGATTCTACACCATGAACAGTAGGATTTAACTCATGAGTCCACATAGGAAAAATCAAACAACATAATATACCACATTAATAGAATGAAGGAGAAGAGCCGGTGATCAACTTAATTAATGCAGAAAGGGCATGAGACAAATTCTAATACCCTTTCATGATTAAAAGCAAACAAATAAAACAAAGAAACCAAGAAATTGGGTGTAAAAGAAAAACTCAACATGGCAAAAAGCATTTATAAAAAACACACAGCTTACATCATACTCAATGATGAATACTGAAAGCTTTCCCCCTGGGATGAGGAGCATGGATGCCTGTTTCCATCATTACTAGCACTGGGGGGGCCTTCTAGACAAAGCAGAAGTCAAAGGCACGTAAATCAGAACAAAGGGAGTCAAGTCGTCTTTCCATGTGCCTGTGGGTAGGTGCTACTGAGGGGGTTCTGACTGACAGCAACCCTGTGAACAGAAGGAAATACTGCTGAGTCCTGAGACATCCCCACAGTTGCTCTTATGATTGAGTCCATTGTTGCAGACACTGTGTCCAGTCATTGTGTGAAGGATCTCCCTCTTCTCCACTGCTCCTTTACTTACCAACCAGGAAGTCCTTTTCCAGGGGCTGCTGTCTCCTGATAACATGTCCAAAGGACATGAGCCTGGCCTCTAAGGAGCATTCTGTCTGTACTTCTTCCAAGAGAGATTTGCTGGTTCTTTTGGTAGCCCAGGATACTTCCAATATACCTCACCAACACCCTAATTCAAATACATCTATTTTTCTAAAGTCTTCCTTATTCAATGTCTAATTTTCATACGCATATGAGACCATTGAAGATACCATGGTCGAGTCCTTAAAGTAACATCCTTACCATGGTCGAGTCCTTAAAGTAACATCCTTACCTTTCAACACTTTCACGAGGTGTTGAGAACTGTTGGTCTAATGCAGTGTGGCATTTGATCTCCTGACTGTGGCTTTCATGAGCACTGATCGTAGATCCAAGCAAGCTGAAATCCCTGACATGTTCATCTTTTCTGTTTATCACGATGTTGTCTACTGGCCCAGTTATACAGATTTTGGTTTCCTTTACACTGAGTTGTAATCCATACGGAAGGGTGCCATCCTTGATCTTCATGCATTAATGCTTCAAATCCTCACTTTTAGCCAGCATGGTTGTGCCATTTAAATTTTGCAGGTTCTTAAGCCTTCCTCCCGTCCAAGTACCATATATGATCAAGGATCAAGGTACTGAAGAAAGATACACAAGCTGTGCTAAAGCTTTACCCAAAAATGAAGCTCAAGGAATTGATGAACCGCTTCACCAACCCATTGAAATATTTCAACAAACTCATGAAATACTGGAAATACTCATCTACGCCAGGAAATTTGGAATGCAGGTACCTGGTCAACTGATTGGAAGAGATTCACCGTTGTACCCTTTCCAAAGAATGGTGACTCAAGAAAAAGCACAAATTATACAAAAAAAAACCCCACATAGATATTAAACACAAATAAAATGTTGTTAAATATCCAACAATTGTTGCAGCAGTACACTGATTAGGAGCTGCCAGAAATTTAGACCAGATTGAGAAGAGGTGGAACAAGGGACATCATTACTGACGTCAGGTGAAAGTAGAGAATACCAGAAAGACGTCTACTTGTGCTTTATTGACCACGCAAAGGCATTTGACAGGACCATAAGAAACCATGGTTAGCCTTGAGCATAATGGGAATTCCAGAAGACGGTACCATATCCATGCAGAACTTGTACATGGATCAAGAAGCAGCTGTATGAACAGAACAAGGAAATACTGGTTGGCTTCAAATCAGGAAAGATGTGCGTCAGGATTGGAGTCTCTCCTCATGCTTTTTTTCATCACACTTATTCAATGTGGTTGTGGGGCAAATAATCAGAGAAACTGTAACTTCTGTAAACAGTATAGACAACAGCTAAGAATGTACAAGAAAACGACTAACGTTAATAAGTGAATTCAGCAAAATTCAGGTATAAAGTCAACGCACACACAAGACTAATCATGTTTCTTTTTTTTTTTAATCTTATTTTTTTGGGGGCATCACTGCCCTTTGATGGTGGGAGTAGGAGGCCCAGCCTTGCTGCTGGATTTGAACCTCCAACCCAGTGGGCTGCGTCCCGTGCACAGCCACTACACCACCGGGGCTCAGCCCAATCATGTTTCTATAGAACAACATTGACTAGTCTAAAAGGGCAATCATGAAAATAATGTTAATTATATTTCTTTTGGCATCACTGTCCTCTGGTGGTCATGGGAGCTACCCAGCCTTGCTCCTGGAGAACTGCTGCTGGATTTGAACTGCCAATCCAGTGGGCCGCAGTCCCGCACTCAACCTCTTACGCCACTGGGGCTCAGCCCAATTATTCTTATCTAAAACAGTAAATACCTGGGAATAAATTTAACCAGAGAGGTGAAAGATTTATATACTGAAAATACTAAAATATTGCTGAAAGGAATCAATAAAGACCTAAATAAATCAAAAGACATTCTACATCCATGGATTAGGAAGCTTGATATTGTTAGGGTGTAAACACGACCTAAAGCAGCAGTTCTCAACCTGTGGGTAGTAACCCTTTGGGGGTCAAATGACCCACCCACAGGGGCCACCCAATTCATAACTGTAGAGAAATTACAGTTATGAAGTGGCAACAAAAATAATTTTACGGTTGAGGATCACCATAGCATGAGGAACATGTATTAAAGGGTCATAGCATTAGGGAGATTGAGAGCCACTGATCTAAAACAATAAAATTAAAAACAGATCGAACAAAAGTCCTATCACAATTTCAACAACTTTTTTTCAAAGAAATGGGAAAGGAAAATTTCAAACTCACATGGAACTGGAAGGAGCTCCAAGCAACCAAAATAATATCCAGAACATTTTTTAAAACTACTAAAAACCCAAGAACTGAAAGAATAAAACAAACCCAATTTAAAAATGGGCAGGGAAACAGGAATTTCTATAGATATACGGGGGTACTGAAAAAGATGGATTTTTTTCAAAGCTATGAATCTATCTAAATTCTTTTACAAAACATTATCACCTTTCAAGTACTCTTCACTACATTTAATACATTTGCCAAGTCTGCAATTCCATTCTTGGAAACTTTTTTCAAACTCATCAGTTTTTGTCTTTACCTCTCCTCTATCCACAAATCACTGTCCATTCACATCCCTCTTCATTCTCGGAAACAAAAAGAAGTTGCATGAACAGGGTCAGGTGAATAAGGTGTGGGGCAAGCGAAGCCTGCTGTGTTTTGCCCCAAACTGGCACACTGCGATGGCTGTGTGAGCAGGTGCTTTGTCATGGTGGCAAAGCCAGTCCTGCCTCTGTCATAAATCAGGCCTTTTTGGTTGCACACTGTTGGGCAATCTTTGCAGAGCCTCTAAACAAAATGTCTGATTAACAGTCTTCCCTGGTGGTATAAACTCCACTATATCCCTCACATCAAAACAAACAATCAAACAAAAGAACATTGTCTTGATAAGCTTTTTTTTTGGGGGGGGGCAAGGTGAGGATGGCATCTGCTGGCTTGATTGATGTTTGCTTTCAACAGGCGGTAAGAATAGCATCGTGCCTCTATTGTACTTTGTAGGATCGAGGACTTCACTGCCCTGAGACTGCTTGGGTCTCCTAGGAGCTGGGAGCCTCTGGCCCAAAACGTGACAATATCCTTCTCCAACCTCCCGGACTGGGTCTACCCCCTCCCAGTCCCCCCCCATTCCCATTGGGGCCAGAGACTTCTTCCTTGCACCCCTGCATTTGAGGTTGCCCGGTGACAGGGACCGCCATTCCCAGCTTGCTCGGCTATCGGAATATTCTCTGGGCCGGGGCTGGGAGGCACCGAGAAAGATCAGGAACACCCGTGTCCGGCCCTGCCTGGGGTGTTTCCTCAATGGAGAAGTTGGGTTAAGCTGGCTGGAGGAGACAAGAGAGCAGGAAGGGTTCTCCCCACCTCGACAGAAGAAGCAGGTGGAGCGTCTCTGACCAGCATCTTCTAGAAAGGTTAAGAAAGTTCACTGGCTGTCTAGTCTAGAAACACTGAGTTCCTTCTCCATGATGTTGTGTATGCACAATGGTTATTAGACAACTCCCTCATCACAAGAAAGGACCTTGTACCATAAGGTTGATCCCTGTGACCTAATGAATCCTTGGTAAAAAGTAGACTTAGCTACGAAGTTACACCACCATTGTTGAAGGAATCCTGGACTCCAGAAAGAACTGCAGATTCAGGCTGCTATGGGGGCTGGGGATGTTCACCCCATACGAAAGATGTTAGAACAAGTCTATTCTCCAAATGGCTAAGATGCTAATGGATGGACCCGCTGTCATTTCTCTGCAGCAAGAGGAAAGGAAAGATGTGTCTGAGTATTTCTGGAACATGGAGCTGATCCCACAGTGAAGGACTTAATCAGAGGCTTCACTGCTCTTCATTAAGCAGCCATGCATGCTTGATGCTGGAGTCTGAGTACAGGAGTGACATCATTAATGCCAAAAGCAATGATGGCTGGACTCCCGTCCATGTGACTGCTCACTATGGAAGGGATGCGTTCATTCGACCCCTCCTGGAGTTCAAAGCCAAGGTCAACCCACTCAGTGATAAAGGTACAACACTGCTTCAACTAGCCATTACCTGAGAAAGGTCAAGTTGTGTGAAAATCCTCCTGGACCTTAATGCCAATAGAGACATTCAGAACGGTTTCCTGTTACACTACGCTGTGATCAAAAGTAAGCATTCTTATTGTCAAATGTTCCTTCAGAGAGGAGCGAACACAAACTTGGGTCACATAGAAGATGGACAAACTCCTTTACACTTACCTGCCCTTAGGGACGATATACTTTGTGCACAGAAGCTATAGAATTATGGAGCGGACATGAACACAAGGAACTATGAAGGACAAACCCCTTTTGAGAATGTTAAACATGGAAAGATATCTTCCTGAGAGATTTCTGTCTAAGAAAGGGCAAGTTCTGTCCATTGTCCGCTCATCCTTCTAAGATCTAAATCCATGATACACAGACAAGTCAGCTTCTTTGCAGTCTTTTTCTTGGCTGTGTCAAACTGGGGTCCTGATGACTGCCCCCCATCACACAGCTTGTACTTGTATCTCTTGCATGCCCCCTTTAATTTTTTAAAATTTCATGTATTTTTTAATTTTCTGTAAAGTTCACGGCATAGCATGTATTTATATAAAAGTTGTTATAAGAATTTTAACTTATCTATTTGCTTAACTGGTATTTGATGAATTGTTTTGAGGATCAGTACAGAGAAATTCTAAGGTTTGGGCATGATTCTTTTTGCTTGGGATCACACTGGCTGCATTTCTGATGTTTGGGGTTGGACAGGGATGTGAGGACGAGCAGCTTGACCATCCTGTTACCACTGGCTGAGGGTGTCCTCGGAAATGGACTTAGCTCGGTGTCCACAGCCAAGAGAAGACAAGAGCCCTGCTCCAGATCTCCAGACGTCCGGCCTGCTGAGGCATCTTTCCACCTGGCAGAGGTACTTGTGCAGACAGTGTTGGAGAACTGGCCAATACAAGTGCCACTATGTCAGTCTGAAGTATGTCAATTTTCCTTTGTGCTTCCTTTAGCTGCTTTTCTTCTGCTGCCTGCTTGACATTTGCTTCTCACACCGTCTTCTGAGCTTCCTCAAAAGGACTGGCTGTGAGATTCTCCAGTTCCTGTTCAAGTTGATCTTGTGTTTTAGAAAGTCTCTCACATTCTTCATCTTTTAACATCAGTTCCCTCTGAGCTTTGGTGAGTTCTTCTTTTAGTCTTTCCTACCCCTTTCCTCTGACTTCCAAAACAGATGGGCATGGTAAATGGGACAGTACTCAACCCAAAAATATCATCACTGTCATCGCAAGCTTCTGTTATTGTGGCACCCTCTAAAAACTCCCTCTCTGCATTACAGTTATTCTTTCTTGTAGCTAATTTTGTTAACCCAGTCATGACTCCAGAGGTAGAACAAGAGGCTGGGTCTGTAACATGGATGCTGAGACTAGATGATTCTGCAGAATTTAAAAGTCTAGGGATGAATATACAGGATGTGTAGGAAGGTCAAAAACCCTAATGCAGAGCTGAGCCCCGGTGGCA
>PVJH01040763.1:0-15470 GCA_004026705.1 Nesogale talazaci
AGTCTGGTCACAGACAGGGCCAGGACAGCCACTGTCAGGCAGCGAAGAAGAAGCCACCAACCTGTGAACGGGAGGCATTCAAGAGGGTCCGGAGGAAACCAGGCATGAGCACGGCCACATAGCCAACCAGCTCCGCTTCACTTGGATTCTTTTGTGCACTGTTACCTTCTCAAGAGACACCGTCTCGGTTTGAGAATGGATGTGCAAGTTCTTAGGCGGGGCAGGGGGTGGGGGTAGACTGGAGAGGAGTATGTGGGCTTCACAGAAAAGGAAGAAACGGAGGCTGGGGAACAGGGGGAGGCCCATGGACTATGAGTTCCTGCAGGAGACTTGACTTTTCTAACTTAGTGTGCAGGGCTGGGCTCAGGCGCCTGATACCAGCAGCGACCATGTCTGTTCCATCCATGAATGCATGACCTATCACAGATTACTGAGGGAAAGTGGGGTCTCTATTTCCGTGTGCGTCCTGAATCCACCTATAGAAAGTTAATATACATTCAGTATCAGAGCTTCAGCGAGCAAACCGGATGTGACATTCCATTAAACAGAACCAAAACGTCAAACCAGGCCGGTTGCCACCAAGGTGATTCCAACTTCCCACGACCCAGTGGGCACGGAGGGGAAAATGCGCTCCCTGGGTTTTTTCAGGCTGGGCCACTTCAGAACCAGACTGCCAGGCCTTTCTGCTGAGGTGCCTTTGAGTGGGTGTGAGTGACCGACTTTCTTGTTAGGAGGTCCACAGTTGACTGTTGGCACCACCCAGGGACTTCTTGGTGGTTGGGAGGGTCAGAGGGCAGTCCTCAGGGGACTGGTTCTGAAGTCACTACAGTGGTCGTGAAGATGGAGCAGGACCAGGAGACCTTTGGTTCTGTTATACATATGGCCAACAATACGTTGCAACAGACTTAAAGGCAACTGTTGTTTTATTTTAAATCATTCTATTGACGGCTTTTACAGGTCTTCCCACAATCCATCCCTGCATCCATTGTGTCAAGCACTTTTGTACATATGTTGCCATCATCATTTTCAAAACATTTTTGTTCTATTTGAGCCCTTGGTGTCAGATTCTCATTTTTGCCCTCCTTCTCCTCACCACGCTCACTTATGAACCCTTGATAAATTATAAATTATTATTTTTATGTCACACATCATCTGCTGTCTCCCTTCATCCACTCACATCTGACAGTGATAACCGTGGGACTGGGTTCTGGTGGGGAGCTTAGCATCCTGGCCGCAGACTGTGCAAGAAGAAACCAGAGATGGGAGGGGGGAGGAGGGAGGGGGAGCTGGGCTCTTGTTCCAGTTCCTGGCTGACTTACTGGCCATGAGCATATAGAAAGTGACTTACCTTCTGTGCCCTTCCATTTCTTCTCCCTCTTGTTCATCTTTTCTCTATCTAAGAGACTAGTCAGGCCCAGTAGACATGACCAACATCAGCAGTTTGCTCATCAGCAGGTTCACAAACAAATTAGGCTTCCCCATAGAAGAACTGTCATCAAAAACTATGAAGGTCCATTGTGCCGCTTCCACCCACCCTCACCCCTCCACCCCCGCCCACAGTCCGATTCAGCCACCTGGGTGATGAAGGGAACCCTCATTCCTGAGAGAACGCACCATGTGTCTGAGCCACGGTGTCATCTATAAATGGAGGTTCTTCTTCTACCTTAGTCTTGTGATGAGGATTAAATGAGATAACACGATAACAGCAGAGAGCTTGATGCATTGTAAGTATGGGATACATAGGAGGTGTTATTAATGCATGCGTTAGGATCCTCCACCTTCATGTGGAAGACCTGGCTTTGATTTCTGGCCAATGTCCTTCCTGTGCAGCCACTCCCTTCTGTCATGCGGTGATGCTGAGCAGGTTTTATTTAGTGGCATTTCCAGACGAAGACACGACAGAAAGGTCTGCCAATCTTCTTTAGAAAACCAGCCAGTGAACATGCTGTGGATCAGAGTGGTGTGATCACGGAGGTGGCACAGGAGCGGGCAGTGTGGTGTTGCACCGTGCATGGTGTCAGCGTGGGGCAGGACTCACTAAAGAGCAGTCAACAGCAACGATGAGAGCTGGCATTCATAAATGCAACCTGGCTCGTGGTGGGACAGAGCTGGAGTTAGAAGTCATCTGAAGCCTGTGCGGGATCCGGGCTAGGTTGGACTAACAGTCTCAAAGGGCAGGGACTGAAAAGGGTAGCCCAGCACAGAGCTACCCTGGCGACAGAACTCACGTGAGAAGTGGGAGCGAGGCTCCTTTACTCCAGCAAAAGCAAAATCCTAGCAATACTTAGCTCTCTGTGCTCCCAAAGGGACATCCTCTCAAGAGCACTGTCTTGCCGACTTTGCACACAGCGGGGTTCAGAGGTTCATAGGCTCTCCCAACAGAAGCTATCATTGCTGGGGGTAGGGCATTGGTCCTACTCCGCATTTCTTTTCAGTGGAACATGCAGATAACTACAATAACAACAACAGTGCCGGTGTTAACCCTACTGCGTCCTGATTTCACATTTACTGTGCACCTGGCATTGTTCTAAAGAATTCGCATGTATTAGTACTTTCAGTGTGGTGTTCTTATATGCCATTGAATAGATTTGGACTCATACGACCCAATGTCATATGACCAGAGAGACACTGCCTGGTCTCGTGTCACTCTCACAATGACTAGTACAAGTCCGTTGTGACAGCCATTGGGCCAGTCTGTTTTCACAAGGGTCCTTCTCTGTTTCGCTTCTTCTTTATCAAGCATGAGGCTCCTCTCCAGGGACAGGGATCCCCTAATAAAATGCTCAAATGAGGTGAGGCTGCTTCTCAGGAGCATTCTGGCTGTATCTCTTCCGAGATAGATCTGCTTATACTTTTCGCAGCCCACAGTACTTGAAATATTCTTGCTCAGCGCCCTAGTTCAGACGCACCGATTCTCTTTCAGGCTGACTTTCTTCACTGTCTAACTTTCACAGGCACACGATGCAGTTGTGTCATGACGTGGGTCCAGTGCATCTTAATCCTCAAAGTGACAGCCTTGCTCTTCAATACCTCAAATGGGTATTTATAGCAGCCTTTCTCAAAGCAATCCTTGATTTGATTCCGCGACGGATGCCTTCATGAGCACTGGTGGTGGATCCAAGGCAGATGAAATCCTTGACGACTTCAATACGTCCGCCATCACGCAGGATGCTCTCTATTGGTCTCATTGTGAGGATTTGGGTTTTCTTTACATTGAGTTGTTTGTTCTCTGTGCTCAGAGCTGCAGTTCTTTCTATTCATCAACAACTGCTTCAAGTTTGCTGAACTTGTTAAACCTTATGCTGCTCGACAAGGTCAGTCTACCAGATGTAACTGTCATTTTCTCTTAGCATGATGCCTTGCTTGTTTGCTATGATACTGGAAGCTATGCCACCAATATCACAAATACGAGTAGGGTCACTTATGGTAAGCAGGTTTCAAAGGAGCTTCCAGAGTAAGAGAGAGTAGGAAAAATGTCTGGTGACCTCCTTCTGAAAGTTAGTCAATGAAAGAATGGCAACAGACTACTTTTGAGACTTCTGCTCAGTGGATACGAATGCTTCCTGAGGAGAGACCAGTTTGTGAAGACAGACAGACAGACATTGCTTCGTAAGGTGGAGAAAGCCCTCTGGTGGTGGATTGACATAGTAGCCACTGCAATGGACACGTACATGATCATGAAGATGGTAAAGAACCAGGCAAGGTTACACGCTGGCCTGCTCACCACAAAGTTGGCCATTCAAAACCACCAGCGGCTCTGTGGGAGAAAGATAAAGTTTTCTATTCCCCCAAAGACTGACAGTCTGGGAAACCCCTAGGGGCAAGTTTACCCTGTCCTGTAGGATCCCTGTGAGTCAGAATCGACTTAATGTCAGTCTGGTTTCTTAGAAAAGCATAATGGCAGGTCTGTTTTACTGCTGCCTGCTCTGTACCGAGGGGGAAAGGGAGCCCCACGGGTTGAGGAAGGTGGCCCATCATGCAATGAATTATGAGTTGGGCAAGCGGCTTCTTCTATTTAGATGTCTCTTGCAAGCAAAAGAACGAGAGGCTGGGACAAGTCGCAGGGCAAAGCTTTGATTCAGTACTTTTAAAGAAACAACATGTTGAACTCCTGACAGTGGCCGGTGTCCTTTCTTATTTTAAATGTTGTACATATGTTTCCCAAGGCAGGTATGTTAGTTCAGAGTGGGAGCATAAGCTTTTATTGGAAACAGGAAGTCACCTCTCTGCCTTCCCAGGTTTCCCAGGGTTCTCTGGGAGCTGGGGGCACAGACACAGCCTCGGAGACCCTGGGCCCTGCAGAGCTGCTCTTATAGTCCAGAGCGGGGCAAGGGCTGCATTCAACATTTCGGAGTGGTGTTTGAGATGGATGTTTGAAGTCAGAGGCCAAGCACTAGGTTCCATGCCTGCTGTTGCTGGGAGGTTTAGGCCAAAGCTGCCCAGCAGTTTACACTGCGGCCTCCTGGACAGGCTCAAGTCTGAAAGAGAAACCCTCCGAGCCTCCCCAAAGCCAGTGCAGGACCCTGCTTGACTCAGCTAAACACTCTTTGGCCTAGCCGACTCAGGGATGGATTTTGAAGTAGAAGGAGGAAAGCTTTTGTGGAGCAGAGCCTACCAGGGGCCCTGATACTACCTGTCTGCCCATCTTCCCCACAGCCTGCCTCTGGCTACTGGCACCCTCCCACGTGTCCCTCTGTGGAACCTCTAGAGGGCAGGAGGGTCCAGGAAAAGGGAGAGGGGAGCAGGGGCAGAGCAGGAGTGGTGGGTGTCCCAGTGCAGTGGCAGGTTAGACTTGAGGGTGCTGAGAGAGATAAGCACAGGGGACAAACTTGTCACCTCTGCTGCTTCTCCGGGTGCCTCAGTCCCTCTGTCCAGGCTCAGGTCACTGTCAGAAGCACAGGGGAGGAGCTGGAGATGGATGGCGCGGCAGAGGCACAGGACGCAGTCCTGACCGGAGCTGTTGGTGTCCAGAAACCAGCTGAGAGACTGCTGCCTCTGCAGGCCCAGGGGGACGCTTGTCCTGAACCACCGCCCCCCTCTTGCTTAGGGGGGGCAGCTCCTCTGTAGTCCTTCCTTCAGGGTGGCAGGAAGGTGGGGCCAGGGGCGTGGGGGACTCGCTTTGGTCGTCCCTGAGCCTGCATGCAGGATGGCGCTTGTTGGGAGGGGCTGGGGTCCCCGCGTCCGGAGTGCTCCGCTTGCTGCGCAGTGTTTATTATGCCTGGTTAAAGATCATTAAAGCCCGTGTCGGAGGAGCTGACTGACAAGGAGAGTGGATTAATATTAGAACACCCTGTCACAACTGGTGAAAAGGCGGGATTGATTTTATAGGGAGTTTAGTCAGAGCTGCGTGTAAAACCCCTGGGGTGACTCTCGAGTGTATCCATCTCCTCCATTAGGAAGGCCCCGTGGGGATCGTCAGCTGCAGTGTTTATTACAGGCCGGGCGGCGCGCCGGAGAGACGATGAGCGCCTGCCTTCAGCCCCTTTCTCTGGCTCGCTCTAGCTCCCCGTGGCTCAGCTCTGTGCGCGTGCGCAGTTTCTCTGGTCAACAGAGTGTGTGTGTGTGTGTGTGTGTGTGTGTGTGTGTGTGTGTGTGAAGCAGGACATCACAGACAGTGTGAGATTGACTACTAACCTAGGTTAGCACTCTGACCCATCTAGAGATGCAGTCCTGGCTGATCTGCTGCTGTGAAGATGACAGGAGCGCCGGTACTCTCTCACACACCGGGTCACTTCGAGTCAGAACTGTCCTGATGACTATGGGTGGCATTTAGGAATTGGGGGGGGGGTGATGGTGGGGATCATGCCAGACCTTTGCATGGTGCCCTTGGGCACCAAGATCAATTCGCTTACCAGTCCACAAAGATAGTGTTGGACGTAGGACTTTGGTGCGTTATGGCTGGGCTCTAAGAGTTTGGCAGGTGAAACTGCTGGTCTCTTTCTGTCTGGAGGAGAAGAGAATGGTGAACATTGACGAGACATGAAAACAGTGAGTGGACCAGGCAACCTGGTCACCACAATCCTGAGACCAGGAGAACTAGAGGGTGCCCAGCTACCTCGACAAACTGCTCTGCAAAGGATCACATTAGAAGATTTCCATAGAGTGGGAAGCAAGTGCCAAACACAACTTAAAAGCACAAAAATGAACAGATGGACTGTCAACATAGAGACAGGTAGAATCCTGGTGGCTACGGGGCTCATTCAGTCTTCCTTTAGGACAGGCACTCCTTGGATCACCAGCCAAACACCAGAGGGGTCTCTGTGAAGGGAATCCCAATATCAGTGAGGTAAGCACTGAGACTATGCAACCACGTGAGATCAAAAGGCTAGTATTTAGCCAAGGGTCATGTTCAAAAGCTCCAGAAAGCAGGAAGATTAGAGACACCGTGAGACACGGTAAGAAATCAGGGTCAGTGATGGTCCATTGTCAGGCAAGGAGGTCAAACAGCATGTGTGTGTAAATGATGGAACCCAATCATCTGCTCAATAAAACATTAAAAAAAATTAGAGTGTCCCTTCTGAGGTACAGGGAGGGACAATTCCATTGTACCTGCTCTGGCCTCTATCCCGCAGGGTTCATCTCCTTCCTCTCATTCCAGCCTGAGGGTTGAGCTAAGAAAGTCAGAGTTGTTCTGCTTGGACAAAATATCAGTTGTATCTTAGGAAACTTGTGTCCACCAGAGAAGGTTTACATACAAAGGCACTGAGTGTTCATTTGAGAAGCAAGATCAGTGTAATGGTTTGGACGGAGTGCTGGATCTGGAGTTAGCTCTGCTGCCTGTTGGTTGTGTGATCTTGGATAAGCATATTAACTTCTTGGAGCTTAATTTCTTCATTGGTTATAGGGGATGATGAGAATGGTTCGCACCTCATAGAAGTGTTCTAAGACTGAAACGGCTCGTACATGCCAAGTGTCTGTCATCGGGAAACTTAATGCTAGCTAGAACTGTTGTGTCATCGTTGATTATTCTAATATATAGTCTAAGTGGGGTTCCATGTACAAACATTTAAACAAAGCTTTTTTGGACCATATGTAAGGCAAGACAATCTGACTTCACGATGGAAGTAGAGGGGTGATGGACCGTTGGGAGGTAGCCCAGATCCCATGGGGGATGAGCTCTGGGATGGTGTCTCCATGTTGGGTGGGGACTGAGACAGCAAGGGCAGGCCAAGGACATCATGGTGGGGCTGAAATGACATTGGCAGGATCCGAGATGGCAGACAACATTCCCTGGCCAGCTCAGGTGCACACAGGGCTGAAGGCCAGCCTGGCAGGCACCAGTCACTGAACATGGATGCTGAAGCTGAGTCACAGATGAAGGATCACACCAGGCCAGAGATAGAAGCAGAAGGTTGGCCAAGGAGCAGCAAAGGGGAAGCCAAGCATATGTCTGGCTCTCCAGTAAGCCAAGTGTCTGAGACTAGATGGCATGTCTCACCCGGCGCTCCTGCAGGCACTTTCACTGATGCATGTATGTACTTATTGTTTTCTGGATAGCATGTGAAAGACAGATGCCTACAGAGATGGCCTCCCCAAAGCAAAGCCAAGAAAAATCCTATTCCCCCTGAGGCAACACCACATGTCATAGAATATATTACTGCTTCCTAGGGCTTTCGGGGCTACAGACTTTATAGAAGAGATGGGCAGGTCTTTCAAACGTGAGCTTATGGGTGGACTTGAACCACCAACTTTAGATTAATAGTTGATTCCAAACCATTTGTACCCCAAGGAAGCCTGTGAGACTACATTAGGTGGTTCCCATCTCTCATCTGCCCCTCACTTCTCTGTGACCTTGGAGAAGGTATGGCTTATGCCTCAGCATCTTCATTTTTAAAGTAAGGATCATGATAGTGTGTGTTTCATAGTAGAATACTTATACTACTTATCTCCTAGGAGTGCTGGTGACATGGTGAGTTACATTTTGGACTGCCAACCAGAAGGTCAGCAGTTCAAATCCACCATCTGGAAAGAGATGTGGTTGTCCACTCCTGCAAACACCCACAATCTTGGAAATCCACAGGGACAATTCTATCCTGCCCTAATGAGCCGGTTTGAATGGGAATAGACTTGGTAACAGTGAGTTGATTATTTTTTTTTTTTTTAGTTTCATAGGGTTAATATGAGGATTAAGCAAGCAAGGTAAGGCATGTGAACCACTCAAACAAATGCCTGATAGTGTTAGTTGCTATCCTGGTGGACCCCTCATTTTTATGTCCACAAGACCCAGTCCAGGGGTCCAGTGCATAACTGAACAGGCATGTGGTTGAATCGCGAAGCGAGTCAAATCCTGTGCCACAGAGTTGACTTCAAACGCCAGAAGAACGGCAAAGCCAAAGGTGAAGATCAAATCTACTTAGATATCGGGTTAGGGAAAGAGATCAGGCAAAGAGAAGTCAATAGCAAGTATTTTTGTGCCTGAACAGAACCAAGTGATAGAATCAGAGACGAGGGGGCAGATCAGAGAACAGAGGTAAAGGGGGTAAGAACCCAAACACTGGAAGTGCCCCTGGCCAGCCCCGACAGACTGTTGGACACTATCTTTCTGACAGTAGTGGGAACAGGGAAAGGACTCTGAATTTGGAGGCTACCATGGCCACTCACTTGTGGCACTGCTAGATTAAATGTTGGAATGCTATCCTTGAGGTCAGTGGTTCAAACCTACCTGCAGCTTCTTGAGAAAAAGATGAGGCTACCTGTTCCCATAAAGATGTCCAGTCTCAGAAATCCTGCATAAGGCCTGCTATGGGTCTGAATCAACTCAAAGGCAACAGGCTTTGTTTTGGGGTTTTTTGGCACATATCTACCTCCAGACCCAAACCTGGGCACACAGGACTGAAGTGTAGAAGGAAGGTATGGAATTCCATCAGATTTCTGAGATTTCCTGGCAGGATGGCAGGCAATTCGTAAAAAAGAAAAAGCTTTTTGTGTTGAGCTTTTTCTGACAACCAAGAGTACAAAATACTTATGTAAAAGATTTTAACTAAGAGTTTAAAGAAGAAATGAAATATTACAAACCCCTCCTTGTAGAGAAGCATTATTCATTTTTTATCAACATCTTTTGGCAGATGGACGTTGTCTTAATTTCCACCAATGTCCTTCTCTCCCATCCTGAATGAACATACAGTCTAAGGAAAAGGAGGAGGAGGAGGAGGAGGAGGAGGAGGAGGGAGAGGGGAGGAGGGGGGGAAAGGAAAGAAGAGGAGAAGAAAAACAAAGCAAGTAACCTTGATGTTTGGTTGGCAAATGCAGTGTCAAAGTGAATCTTCCATCTCCTCCTCCACTGCTTCCCCTCCCCCTTCCTACCAGATTGCAACCTTTACACCCTTCCAGTCTGAAGCCAACAATGAATGCTGCAGGCATGTATTTATGTCATACACACTTATAGATCTGTGCATATAACATAACATAAACGGGTCTGGGCTTTGCATGCTGTTATCTGATTTTTTTAATTCTACAAAATGTCAATGGTATCTTTCCAAACCAATAAATATAGAACTACATTATCATTTTTAATGACTGCATAGTATTTTGCTGTTTATATGTCTCATGCTTTTCATTAAAAGAGCCAACAAATATCTTTTATTGTGAATTGGGTGATGGTTTAACCCGCCCCCTCCTGATGGGTATTGGTGTTGTCACCCAAAGTTTTGCTACATGTTTCATTAAGCATCTTTTTCCTGATTTTCACATTTCTGTGATTAGTTCCATAGGGTAGAATTCTTTCAAAAGAATGGAGGGGTCAGCCATATACATTATATATTTTGATGTATATAACTGTCTCCTAGACAGTTTCTTATCCTTCCAGTCATTCCATTAACAAACTGTGATTTTTGTTTTGTTTTTAAAATCGATGCTAATCTGATGCCTAAAAAGCAATATCTATTCATTTTCTTTGATTATTGGTAAAGTTGAACATTATTCATATGCTTATTGAACATTTTTATTTCTTCATGTAGGATTTACCTGAATATTAAAAACCATCAGAAAAAGAGAGATATAAGAAAATGTCATATTCTAGAAGAATTTTGACAAAAGAAAATATCTACAAAGCATTCCAAATTATTAGATTGCAAAGGATAGCGCATTATTTTAATATTTCCATTTAAGGATATGAGGTCTGTTTTTAGTCTGGGTGGTTTAGAGAAATAAAATTCATAGAAAAGAGCATTGTATACAAGAGCAATTTAATATTGAGAAAACATTCCAGCCCAGTCCAGATGAAGTCCATAAGTCTGATATTAGCCCCATTTGTCTGGTGCCAACCTATAAAATCCTCTTCAGACTCATGAAACACATGCAATGATGCTGAGTGCAGGAACATCGCAGGCCAGTGAGTAGGAAGTCTTGTGGATGCAGTTGTAAGCATCTCAGTGCTGACAGGGGTCTCGTTCTATGTGTCTTGTTAACTGCAGTGTCTCCCAGGGAGTCAGTGTAGCGAGAGCATGTCTCCTGCCTCCAAGGAGGAATACAGAGTTCCCGGAATCTCAGGATAAGTCCATGCCCACACAGAGGCCTCATTGGCTGTGACTTGCTTGACAGACTAGACTCCACCCCTTCATTCTTAATCCTTTCAAACTGACAAGCAATTATATAACTTCCACAAGTCTCGAATTGACAACAGATTATGTAACTACTACAAGGTCTTTAAGGATATGAACTTCAATAAGCTCATGAGGAAAGCCCATTATTTTTTAACTCCATTTTTCTCAAACTTTTTGATGTTTCCTTGTACACGGATAAGCAGTGTCGCATGTGCAAAGACTATGACCACTCCCAAGGCTAATAGAGGGTATCACCGGGCCATTCTTGGGCCATGGGTGCTTTTCTTAGAAAGCCTTATGATTTATTTCCAAACTATACAATCAGTTTTATAATGTAAGAAAATCCCAATCAGTGCTAAATAAGACCATTAACTATTCTCCAAGTAGTGTATCCTAAACTACTTGGTGGATGTTTACTTAGAGTAGTTGTATAATTAGTAGATTTTTGAAAGCTAAAAGAAACCTTAACTATTCTATATTCACCTATCCCTTAGTTTAAGAGTGTAAAACTGAGGCCCAGCGAAATTAAATGCCCTGGTTTAAACCCGCCAGGATATTGGAAGGAAGCACCTCTTGTGGTTCTAATTGAGAGGATCAAGCACATCCCTTCTCCTGTCTCTCTTGAGGACTGGGGCTAGGCCCAAAGTTCAGCTGGATGCACTTGGGTTGAAGTGGGGGAACATCTGGCCCTTAGGCCCTCACGGAATCATCAGTACTAGTGAACATCACCTGGATCACCAAACGAGGAGCACTTCCAGCCACCACATTAGGAGTGAGTGAATTAAATGTCTGACCAAAGATAGCAGGTTAATTTTTAAGTTGATAATTTTGTACGGCTCACCAAATGTTACGCATTTCTGCCAAGTGGCCATTGGCAGAAGAACACGGCTTCCCCACTCCTCATTTGGACGTTAAATGAGGCCTTGGAAGTGGTGATGAACTGAGAGGTTGAAATGGGAAACCTGGTGTGCTTGAAGACCAGGAGAAGGAGTGTGTGGTCAGTCACAGCGTATGCGGCCTGCGGGCCTGGACAAGAGAGCAAAAAGTAGGCGTCTGAAATCCCAGGATCTGAGGCAGCAGTAAGCAGGGAGAACTGCAGGGGGACTCTGGAAGCACTTGCCCACCTTGCTCTTCCAGAAAGCCAGGGCGACTACAGAAGTGAGTCTGGGAGATGAACCCCAGACTCTTCCAGCAAAGGCGCCCCAGCTCAGCATAGCAGGCTCACCCAAAAGAGTCTGGTCACCTCCCCAGCCGGCTTTCTCTCGAGACTTGCGTCAGGATGTTATTCTGGAATTTGTGCCAGTGTGTTCCTTGCCTTTCTTGGAAGAGCCAGTCTGGGATTCGGCTGCACGTGGAGGCTGGAAGGCGCACCTTGGCAGCTGGGGAGCTTGTGTTTCCCCAGCCACATGACATCAGTGGGTTAGATTGCAACTTTCCGCATGGCTGCCCAGACACAGACAGTTGTGTTTCGGCAATTCTCTTGAAGCGGCCCTGGCACCCAAGGCTTCTTCTCCAGCTGTGGCGAGTTTTGCTTAGAGCGGCCACAGGCAAAGGGTGCGTGAGAAAGACAGCTTCCCTGTCAGGGGCACCAAGGGAGCAGGCCTGGAGCAGGCTGGCTCTTCCCTCTGTTCTGAGTGGGAGATCCCTGCCTTCTTCGTGCTCAGGTCCTAGAGCACTCAATGCAGAACACTTGGGCTGTCCCATCAGAGGGCTGGGGCTGGTGGGAGCCGGGGAGGTGAGCAGGTGGCAGGTCTGGACTTCTTGGCCTTGCTGCCAAGCTGCAGTGTGTCCCTGGACAAGCTGTTTCATCTTGGGAATTTCCACCCTTCCTTTCTCTTTGTTGAAGCTGGAAATATTACCCTCGCCTCTCTTGACCGACCCTGGGCAAGGCAATAGAGTGACAAAGCCATGAAGGGACACATTTGGGAGAGAAGTTTCGATGACTTAGCCAAATCCTTTCTTTCTCCCCAAGCATTCATTTTCCCATCCACAAAAGGCAAAGGGGTAAGCTCGGTTATTTTCTAAAGCCCCTTCGAGTTCTAAGAGAGAGAGAGAGAGAGAGAGAGAGAGAGAGAGAGAGAGAGAGAGAAAACGCATGGGGGTGGGTGGTGGGAATTACACAAATTATAACTTTGTGACTTTCTCAGAGACACCAAGATAAGGTGACCTGGGAAATTGCATCATCAGTTGAAGCTTAAAAGGACTACCATGTGGTCAATTCAATGAGTTGTGGGGCTAGTCAAAATTTTACATAGGCACCCTTGGGATCTCAGTGTCCCCCATATGTACATCCTAAAGTGCTGTGCTGTTGGAGGCCCCTGGCCCCCTAACTTCAGAGGTAAGATTACTGTTCAGTAGGGTCCCCCTCAGAAGAGTTGTTGCCATCACAGAACTGCCAGGGCTGGTGACCTGTGGGCCGTCCAGACCTAAGTTCATGCCCCTTAGCCGGACCATGGAATGTTCTCTCTTTGATGAATGGGCTGACGCAGGGTAAGTCTATGGGGACAAGAGCCATGTCTGGAGGTTCACAGTGCCATCCAAAGGATGATTCATTTATTTAGAAAACTGTGTTAGTCCAGGTAGACTAGAGAAACAAACTCGTAAACATGCACATGTATATAGGGAGAGGCTTATATACAAGAGGAATGGAACATTGAGACAGCATCCCATCCCAGTCCAGTCCAAGTCCACAAGTCTGATATCAGCCCATATGTCAGTTACCAGTCTACAAACTATTCTTCAGATTCATGAAGTCACATGCAATGATGCCAGGACAATCACCAGCCAGTGGGAGCAGAGTCTTGTGTATCCAGCGGTGGTAGAAGTATGTCAGCACTGGCAGGGGTCTCTCTTTAGCTTCTCAAGCATCTTAGCACTGACAGGAGTCTCAGTGTGGCTTTTCTGGCTTCAGAGGTCTGATTTCATCAGGGTAAGTCCATAAGGCTTCTCCAGACTCAGGATCTATCAGCATGCTGCCATCTTGTCTTGTCAGTTGAGCATCTCTAAGGAACTGGGTCATTAGTTTCTCACCTCCACAGGGGAAATATCGTGAGATTTCCCAGAATTCTCAGAGAAAGCCATGCCCACTCAGAGATCTCATTGGCTATCTCCAGATTGACTCCCAATCATGAAATTGACACCAAAGTATGCGACCACCACGAAAACATTTTATTCATTGCTAGATTTGGGCAAGGAGCCCTGGAGTCACTGTTGTGTGGGGCTGTTAAGCGCAAGATGGGTGAATCAACCCACCAATCTCACCATGAGAGAAAGATGAGGCCACTCTGCTCTCATGAGGATTCACAGCTTGGAAGCCCTATACAGCATCATAGGATTTGGACGGGCGGGGGTGGCAGTGGGCTGGTTTTGTCTTGTTCTCAGGCCTTGGACATAGAAACAAAAGCCCTGATCTTGTAGGGTGTGGCCACGGAGAGGCCTGGCCATCTGCTGATATGGAGATTTACAGCCAAGGATACCCACCCCTCCCAGGGCCAGTTCTACTCTGTCACACAGGGGTCCCCGGGAGGAGAATGGTCTTGCAGGCAATGGGTATGGCTTTGTCTGTTTGATTTGAAAGGGAACGTTGAGCCCTGAACCTTCCTGAACCCTGACACCCCACCCCAGGTCATGCTAAGACACAACTAGAGCGACCTCTTACACATGTAGGAAGCTCTCATGACCGGCCAACGCGAAGGAGCTCTGGTGGCATAGTGGGTAAAGTGTTGGACTCATAGCCACAAGGTCGGCAGTTGAAGTTCACCTGCTGCTGGGAGGAGGAGGAGGCTGTGTGGGCCCATAAAGATGGACAGTCCCAGAAGCCCTGCTGAGTGGTCCTACTCAGTGCAAAGGGGTCACTATGGGCTGGGCTTGACTCCTAGACAAAGGACACGTGCCAGTGGTTCTGAGAGCTTTAACTCACGGTGACCCTGCGAGGCTTTCCATAGCATGCCCTTCATGGCAACATTCACAGGGAAGGGAACTGAGGCACGGGGAGGTCAGATAATGTGTCCAACGTCACTCAGCAAACACTGGAATAGTGATCCAAATCTAGATTTCAGCAGCCAAACTGACTTTGGGGCCAGACACTGGGAGATGAGGAAGTGATAGATTCTCCCAGGGGAGGGCTGTGAAGAGTTTCATGAATGGGGTGAGGGGGTGGGCGGGCTATCAGCTGGGCCAGGGAGCCAGCAGCAAGCCCCCCTCTCCACCTTATTTTGACTTCCGGTTGCCCAGATGAAAAGACGTGAGGTGACTGAGGAGGGAATCCTAGGGACTGGAACCCTTTCACAGAAGGATGGAAGTCTTTTACCTTTGTTTCCTTCAGGGTTTCATAGCCTCTAGGCCACTCCCGTTGGGGCATCCAAGAGCTCATGGCTTAGGCTGAAATCAGTGTGCCCCAGTCAGAGTGGTCATGCCAATGTCTGAGGAGAATTCTGGCACGTCGGGTGGTGAAGAAATCCAAGTCATGTTGAGGGAGTCCCTGTCCTTCTGTCTGCCTGCTCAGGCACTCTTTCCCATGCAGCCTGAGCCTGAGGCCTGCCCTCGATCCAGCAACAGTCTCCCGGGTGTGATTTAGAAGGGGCTGTGTTGAGCAGTCATCCCTCACTAATGGGCCAGGGCTATAATTCTTTTCTCCCCCGTCCCCACTCACTCTGGGTGGCTACCATGTAGAGGCGTTTAGGTGGATTTAAGATCAAAATGAAATCAGATTCACCAAACAAGGTGTCAGGCCAGGCAGGAGGGGCTGGGGGGCTTGGAGTTATAGCCTGTGAGGTCTCGCCATTCCTTGGAGACCATTAAGTGAGTATATTTTATGGCCAGACACAACGCTGAGTGAATCGCCCATAAACCAATTACTGGAAACTTCCACACACATCCAGGGGAACGCTAGAGAGGGCTGGGCAGGGGATGAGGAAACAGACCTCTGTG
>PVJH01040764.1:0-15479 GCA_004026705.1 Nesogale talazaci
ATCGAGTTGACTCTGACACATTGACCCGACAGGACCTCGGGGTTCCCAAAGGTGGGAAGCAGACCATCCCATTTCTCTCCTGAGGAGCGGTTGGGTGCGCACCTCTGGTAACCAGTCCTGGTTACTATGGCACCAGCAGGAATCAGTTTTGTTGTGTGTGTGTGTGTGTGTGTGTGTGTGTGTTTTAAGGCATCACTGCCCTCTGGTGGGAGTGGGAGGCCCAGCCTTGCTCCTGGAGAGCTGCTGCTGGATTTGAATCACCAGGCCTGTGGGCCACAGTCCCGCACTCCACCACTATGCCCCCGGGGCTCAGCCCAGGAATCAGTTCTTTCCTCATTGCAAGAGAGAATTCAGCCCGAGCACCTGTGGGGCATCTCACCGAGAGGTGCGACAGGGGCCTCATTCCAGGAGTCGCACAGGTGAAGGAACTCTGGTGGGACCGTGGGCCAAGGGCTGGGCTGCTCACCGAATGGTTGGCAGTTTAGACCCACCAGCCCGCCCCTGGGACACAGAGGCGATGGTCTGCCCTCATCAAGATGTCCAGTCTCGGAACCCTAATGGAACAGGGGACTTTTCCACACTGACTCAGTTGAGGGGAGAGGTTTGGAGCCAGGTGGTTTGTGGTGTGTTGATGGGCGTGGAGGCTAGCACCGGGTTGGCTGTTGTGATGGCCAGCAAGGATGATGTTTGCCTACCCCCCCCCAATTCCTTTTTTTAATCCATAACAAAATCTTTTGTACATGTACGACGCAGCGGGATTGGGTCCATTCATCCATTACCCTTAACCTCTTCCAAGTGCAGCAGGGACTTGCTGCGCTCTAAGCACAGGGCGGAGTCTCTCAATCAGTTGTCACTGGAGGCCGGGAGACCAGAGCAAGGCTGGTGCCATCACTGGAAAAGCACGCCTGTTCACCAGGAGACTCGGATGATGGGTTTCGTGGCATGGGTGATGTTCAGGGTTTGTCCCTTTCTAGACCAGACTTCCCAATAGGTTAGTTTTTGTCTTGCCCCATGGTGGTTGACCGATGTTGGTCAGGCTGAGGTCAGCCTCATCCGACAATCAGACGCATAAGCCATACTTGGCAGCAGACGCGTGAAAGAGAGGTTACCAGCAGGGCAGCGTCACTATGGGCCCTTCAATGTCGGCAGCCCCGAGAGTCTGTATGGCAGCCAAAATAACTTTCCAAGAGCGAGTTCCCCCCCGATGAACAAGGCGCATGGGAGGCTGGGGCTGGCACCAGGTCTGGAGCCTGCCTGGCTAAGAAACTACATGCCCCTCCACATTTCTGGTAACAACTCCGCATGAGAACTCCCAGGGGCCCCCCGGGGTCTGCCCAGTTTAACAGGACTCACGACAGTCAAAGACCATGTAATAAAAAAAAATCTGTGGGCTAAGCCCCCGTGGCACAGTGGTTGTGTGCAGCCCAAAGGGTTAACAGTTCAAATCCAGCAGCAGCTCTCCAGGAGCAAGGCTGGGCTTCCTACTCCCACCAGGGCAATGATGCCACAAAATATAATAATTATAAATAAATCTATGTTTTGCATTTTTGTACTTGGTAGATCATTGTGACTTGATGCTGAAAATGTGTGAGCACCTCTGGTCAAAGACATCTGAAAATACTGGGCCCACAGGCTTTTATAGGTCTGCTCGTTCGGGGGCAGTTAACCAACCGCGGGCATTTTCCCCATGAGCCATGCTGAACAGCAAGCACATCTCAACTCAGTTCTGAAGAGCACACAGCTAGAAAGTTAACGGAGGGTCACATCTCGCACATGGGAAAGGTCCTGGCAGTCCTTTGTCTACATACATAAATAACATATATCCTTCCACCAGACGTTTTTCAGGAGAGGTACAATTTTTCAGAATGGTTTTATATTTAAAAAATGGTTTTATCATGGCAAAACTATACATCACAAGACATTTGCCAGTCAGCAAGGCTACATGTAGAATTCCAATGACACAGGTAATGTTCTTCAGGTTTCTGCTTTCTCACTGACCTTTCTCAAAGCAGTCTGTCACCTTTCACGTAAACTCACCGCCCCGTCAGCAAAACTCCCGCCTTTCTTCCATCTCTCCCACCTCTAGTAGAGATCATGCAATGCTGCCCTGTGTGACTGATGTGTCACACAGCCCGTTTTCAAGATGCGTGCACACTGTGACATGCCCCGGGACTTCTTGACTTGATCCTCTGGGCGATCGACTCACTGTCTGGATGCGCCACATTTCTGCTCATTCTTTCACTTGCCCATTGTTTTCACCTCTGGCTATACGCTGTTGGGTGGCAGGATTGGGATTGTTGGGTCACGGGGTGACAAGTACAGTTTCTATAAAATGGCAGATAATTTTAACGAAGAGGCAAGAGAAAGCAGTGCGTGCTCCGAGGACACCTTAGAGAGCAGTAGCAATGGCCTTTCCCATGGTAGACCGGCTTGTGGTTTGCTGTTGGGTTCTTTTGACTCATAGAAACTTCCTGTATAATACAACCAAGCATCGCTCAATCTTGTGCCATTCTCAAAATAGTGGACATAACTTTGGACTCATCATTGCAGTCACTGTGGTGACTTATCACATTAAGTGTCTTCTTTTTTTTTTTTTTGTCTGCCTTCTTTTTAATGACTCTATACAAAGCATGAGGTCCTTCTCCAAAGATTGGCTTCTCCTGATAACATGCCCCAAACACATAAGTCATAGTCTTGCCAACTTTACTTCTAGGAAAGATTCTGACAATATGCTTCCAAGACCAAACTGTGGAAGGTCTTGATCAGTGATCAAGCTCAGAGTTTGTTTGTTTTTCCCCCTTTGTTTTTCAGTCTACAAGGAGCCATTGAAAGTTATTGAGATCAGGAATATGATCTGGCAACTGTAGACATCCATGTTAGAAGAAGACAGAGACACAGCAGGGGAAGTAGTTCAGAGAGGACCCATATTTTCCAGAGGAGGTGACTGTAGCTTCATCTAGGGGAGTAGCATTGGGAGTTAAAACATACGCTCAACAAAAGAACACATCGCATGTGATGAAGGGACCATCAGCAGCCAAACGAGAGGTCGATTGAAGTAGCTGCTTTTCGGATGGGGACGTTAAAAGCTCTTGAGCAGCCATCCAGAGGAAAGAAGAGATGGAAATCAAAAGACAGATGGCAGCACTTAGTCAGCTGGACTAATGGACCATGTGAACATCAGTGTCTTCAACCCAGAGACCAGGAGAACTAGATGTTGCCTGGCTACCACTACCAAGTCCTCTGAACAGGATCACTTTAGAAGACCCTGGATAGAGTGGGAGAAAAGGTGGAACAAAACTAAAAACCGCTGAGCCCCGGTGGCGTAGTGGTTGTGCACGGGACTGCGGCCCACTGGGACGGAGGTTCAATTCCCGCTCACAGGAGCAAAGGCTGAGCCTCCTGCTCCCACCACCAGGGCAGTGATGCCTTAAAAAAAAAAAATCATGAAAGAGACTAGATTGATTGGTCACGTGCCCTTCCCCCAACCCCCCCAACTGTAGCTCCATGTCACCCTTCAGGTGTAGGAGTGAACTTCTGGAGGGTTAGGAAAGGAGGAGAAATGGAAGCAGAAAACAGGGAGGACATGGGATAAGTGACCAGACAGCGACAAGTTGGAACATGAATAGTCAGCCACATTCTTAACTTCTGAATGGATGCTGAGGCAAAATTTTGAACCCTTTTTCTTTCTTCTTTTAGTATACGTGCTGCCAAAGCGAGAACCCTTTTCTTTCTTCTTATTTAGCATTTAGGCCAAAGGAAGAGCCTATTCCAGAAGGGTATGTGTTTTCCTACATAGTACTTATTTTTTCAGTCATTTCTCTACTACTAAACCATCTGTTCTGACAAACAGATGGTCTGACAAAGAGCAAGTATAAAGTGTCAAATGAGCATCAAGTTGGAAGTGACCCTGGTTCATTATAGGCATCGTGTTTACACACAGATAAGTTGAAAATGTCCATCTAGGACTGTTGTATTAATGGCCCGATTTGAGGGTTCTTCTGTGTTTGTTTTACTATCATCATCACCAAATCCAAAACGGAATGGAGAGGAAGTGTGTCCAACACAAAATTTGTTCCAGGGAACATATTTCTTTCTTATTTTTTTTAAAAAAATCATTTTATTGAGGGCTCTTATGACATTCCATACATCAATTTTATCAAGCATATTTGTATATATGTTGCCATGGTCATTTTCAAAACGTTTTTTATTTGAGCCCTGGTATATAAACTCTTTTTTTCCCCTCCCACTCTTGTTATCCTATATCAATTATGTATGGTTATTGCCATTTCATATTTTACACTGTCCATTGTCTCCTTTCACCCACATTTCTGTTACTCATCCCCTTGGGGGGCGACATATCCAATCTTGCGATACGCTCCCTTTTCTTACCCTTTCACTTCCCAGATTCCTTCGCTAGTATAACTTGAGGTTTTCCTTTTCTTCCCCATTTCCGTTAGCTTGAGATGTATTCTTCCATTTTATCTCTGCACATTTAATTTAATAATTTTTCTTTTCAAGCTGCCCTTTCAGTTTTTCTGCTTACTTTTCTTACTTTATCATTGCTTTCATTTGCTATAGCCAATGAACATTTGAGAACAACTTTCAGAGTCTCTTCTGACATCCACTTTGATTTTTTTCTTTCCTGCTTGTCTTTTTTTGAATCATTTTATTTATTTATTTATTTTTATTTTTTTAGGCATCAGGTGGTGGGAGGAGGAGGCCCAGCCTTTGCTCCTGGAGCTGGAATTGAACCTCCATCCCAATGGGCCACAGTCCCGTGCACAACCACTACGCCACCAGGGCTCAGCCCTCTTTTTTTGAATCATTTTATTGGGGGCTCTTGTCACAATCCATCCATCCATCCATCCATCCATTGTATCAAGCACATGTGTACATTGGTCGCCGTCATCATTTTCAAAACATTTTCTGTCTACTTGAACTCACGGTATGAGCGCCTCCTTTTCCCCTCCCTCACCCTTGATAATTTATGTTACAATTATTTTTTCATGCCTTACCTTGACCCAGGGAGGGGGTTATCTGTAGATCATTGTGATCGGTTCCCCCTTCCTCCCCTTACCTTAGCCTTACCCTCCTGTTATCGCTACTCTCAATGTTGGCACTGAGGGGTTTATCCATCCTGGATTCCCTGTGCTTCCTGCTCTTATCTGTACCCGTGCACATGCTCTGCTCCAGCCAGATTTGGAAAGTAGAATCGGGGTCATGATAGGGGGAAGGAGGAAGCATTACAAAACTAGAAGGAAGTTGTATGTTTCATCTGTGCTGTACTGCACCTTGACTGGATTGTCTTTTCCTTATAGCCCTTTTGTGAGGGGATGACCAATTGTCTCTAGATAGACTTTGGGTCTCCATTCTGTGCTCCCCCTCATTCATATCGGTATGGTGTTGTTTTTTTGTTCTGGGTCTTAGATGACTGAGACCTGATCTCCTTGACACCTCACCATCACACAAGCCGGTATGCTTCTTCCTTGTGGGTTTTGTTGCTTCTCAGCCAAATGGCTGCTTAATTGTCCTCAAGCCTTTAAGACCCCAGACGCCATATCTTTTGACAGTCGGGCACTATCAGCTTTCTTCACCACACTTGCCCATGCACCCACTTTGTCTTCAGCGATCATGTTGAGAAGGTGAGCATCACAGATTGGCAAATTATTAGAACAAAGTGTTCATGTGTTAAGTGAGTATTTGAGTTGAGGCCCAATGTCCATCCATAACCTTAATTCTTAACATATGAGTACATAGTTCTATTCCCTCTCATTATATATATATATATATATATATATATATTTACGTATGTACATACCTGTATGTAGGCCTCTATAAATGTCCTTTGCCTCCTGGTTCTTTCCTGTATTTCCTTTTTACGTCCCTCTTGTGCCACCATCTTGTTCGGCCTTCATTCGGGTTTAGTAATTCCTCCCTGCTACATTGCCCTTGATTCAGCCTCAGTAGGCATCCTACGACCTTCCTGCCATTGATTTTAGATCACTTGTTGTTCTCTTGTCCCTGAGTTTGTTAACATCCTCTTTCTTTCCCCCTCCTTCCACTCTCCTATGTCCCCTCCAGAACCATGTTGTTTTCTCCTCCAGATTGTTTATCCCGCCTATCTCCTCCAGATAGACTTGCAGAGATTATAATATATACAAAACACAGGACCGAGCAAAACAAAGCAACAAAAGAAAACTAAACAACAAAAACCAATGACAGAAAAAAAAAAGTCCATAAAGAGTTCAAGGTCTGTTTCTTGATCTTTAGGAGTGTTTTGTAGTCGAGTCTAATGGGGTGACACGCCCTGGCCCCAAAATCTATTTTTGGTATTCCCTGGGGACCTTGTTGCTCTGCGCCCCTGGCTGTTCTTTTGCACACCTTTACTGGGCACCGTTCCTGCACAATGGCTCCAGTGTTGTGGGTCAGTGAGGGATGTCGTGTCTCAAGCGGGGCTGGTCCTATGATCCTCTCTGTGCTTTGGCTGCTCTGAGCAGGGATATCGTCCTCAGGGCGTGGTGGGTCAGGCTGCTGCTCCGCTCTCTCTTCCTTCCCCTTCATTTGCTCCTGTGTGTTCTGAGCAGCCCTGTCCCTCTCCCTGAGCCCTAGCTTCAGTGCTGTCCTCTAAGTGAATTCTTCTGGGGGGAGAGGGTGCGGTCGACAGAGTTGGGGTGGGGGCCGGCGCCTCAGACCTCTCTGTTGGTTCCCTGCCCTATTCCAGTATGTGGCTTTCACGTCTTGGAGCACTAAATATAAATAGTACTACCCCCTTGGGGTGGGTTAGTATCCTGTTACCCTACTACCCATGTCTATTTCTTTTCTCTTTTTTAGCTCAGCCTCACAATTTTAACATTACGCATTGTTGTACCATTAGCTTAGCCAAAGTTACAGAATTTAAAACCCTGTTGAATGGAGAAAATTTCCTACATAGAAGCCAGCTATGAACTGCAGTGCATGCGTTGTTAACTTTACAAATTTGTAGAGTTGTTAACTTTACAGACCCTTAAGCGACTGGACCTTATTTACACAAACAACAGGGGTTGGTGATAGGACAAATCTTCCAATAATATTCGTTCACAGCAACAGAGCCAAGCCTACCAGATTAATACATGTCATAAAGAAGCACGGAGGACATTAAAAGAATAAGTATATGGTGGTTGGTTTCAAGCTCCCATCCCTTGGGCACCCTCAAGGCAAGAGATTCGAACCAAAGTCCACCGTCTGCCAGTTCTGGGTCCCTCGACTAGTAATTGTCTGCTGCTTCAGCCTTGGTACAAAAACACTTCTGCAGAGGAGACCTCACCTCGGCTGGGGTCAGATTGGCGAGATGTGTGGAGAGAGAGATAGATTATTCAGTCACTGCCATACAAAACTGCGCTAACATCGCCCCAAATACACCGTCATTCCCACCCGTGTGTTGTGGTGCCAGTAAAACCTTGCTGGAAGTTTAAGCCAAGCTTTGGGGAGAGGGACATGTATGTCTCAGAAAAGGCAATCGTGTCTCTGTTGACAGGAAAACAAGACCAATCTCCCAATTGGTGTGTGTGTGTGTGTGTGTGTGTGTGTGTGTGTGTGTGTGAAAATACACACCTACCAATACTTATGTAGAACCAACGAGGAGACTATACCTGGTACTAAGTTCCTAATTGGACACTTTTGACCTAATTTCTCTGTAGCCCGTGGTGACCCAGTTCATGTGCTGTAGACTCTTGGGACTTTAGAACAAGACAAGAAGGAATCCGATGGATTCAGCTGGTAAGCTCTAACAGATAAGCTGGACCACTGTAACATGCAAAGCCAATGACTCACCCATACCCCACGGCCTTTGTCATTGTCGTCTGTATCCGGCCGAATGCCAGCTGATAGCACCTCGTTTCCACCACTGGTCTGTCAGTTGTTACACTGTGGTGGCCTGTGTGTTGCGGTGACGCTGGAAGCTATGTCACTGGTATTTCAAATGCCAGCAGGGCCACCCAGAGTCCACCGGTTTCAGTGGAGCTTCCAGACTCAGAGTCGGTGAGGAAGGCCTCAGCTATCCCCCTTCAGAGGAAGTGGGTGCTGAAAACCTTAGGCATAGTTTCCAACTGTTGCTATATGCGAATTTCCTCATGTGGGTTAAATGTGATCATCCGAGTTATGCCTGTAGCACTTTGCAAGACCCAGCTAAGTAAGCAAGTGGGACACAGCACGGGCTCATGATAACTATTTTTATTGGGATGATGTGGGAAGACAGCGATCAACTACTGTGCAGCAGATGTCCTAAGTTTGTGCTGTTCACCAGTAGGCACAAGCCATCAGTGGCTGCTCAGGCCTGGGAATGTGGCAGAGAACACAAGAAAGGTGTGCGCTTACGTTTCACCAACCATGCCAACACATTCCACGATGTCGAGGCCCACAAGCACTAGATAGTGCTGCGAAGAAGGAGACTGCGAGAACACTTCATGGTGCTTGTGCGGAACTGGCGTACGTGTCAAGAGGCAGTCGGTCTGTGTGGGAACAGAACAAGGGGATACTGCCCGATTTTAAAGTCGGGAAGAGTGTGCGTCAGGGTGGTATCCTCTCACCATACGTATTCAGTTGGTATGTTTGACAAATCAACAGAGAAGCTCGATTATAGGAAGAGGAACGTGGCATCGAGATGGGAGGAAGGATGCAGATGACACAGCCTTGCCGGATGAAAGTGAGGACTTGAAGTCCTTGCTCATGAAATCAAGGATTGCGGCCTTCAGATTGATTGCAAATCAATGCAAAGATGACCCAAATCCTCACAACTGAACCAACAGGTAGCGTCATGATCCAAAGAGAAAAGGCGGAAATTATCAAGGATTTTGTTTTGCTTGGCTCTACAGTTGATGCTCAAGGAAGCAGCAGTCAATATAGCAGAGACACACTGTACTGGGTAAATACGCAGCATGGGACCCCTTTAGAAGATTGAGAAGCAGGCTGAGCCCTGGCGGCGTCGTGGTTGTGTGCGGGACTGCGGCCCACAGGGCTGATGGTTCAAATCCAACAGCAGCTCTCCAGGAGCAAGGCTGGGCTTCCTACTCCCACCAGAGCAGTGATGCCACACACACACAGACAGACACACACACAAGACTATTGAGAATCAAGGATATTACTCTGAGGATTAACATCCGCCCAACCTAAGCCAAGGTATTTTCAGTCACTTCATGTGTCTGTGAAAGCTGGACATTTAATAAGGAAGGCCAAAGAAGAATGGAAGCGTTTGGATTGTGTTGCTGGCAAAGAATATGGAACAGACCATGGACTGGTAAAAGGACAACCAAATCTGTCGTGGAGGAGGTGTAGCTCGAGTGCCCCTGAGAGGGAAGGGATGGTAAGACTGCATCTTCCAGTCTGTGAACATGCTGTCAGGAGAAACCTGTCCTTGGAGAAGGACGTCAGGGGGGTAAAACAGAGAGGCAGCAAAAAGAGGAAGGCCCTCAAGGAAATGAATGGACCCAATGGCTGCAACCATGGAGGAAGTGCAGGAGCAGGCAGCGTGCCTTCTGTTTCACAGGGTGGTCAGAACCGACCCAGTGACACCTCACAACAGCAGCAGCAGCAGGACATGGGTGACGTGGTTTCCCATAATATTTTGGCCCCTCAGGTGAAATAAGATCCAGCATTACATTTTCTAGAAAGCTACTGCACACTGCATAGACTACCGTGGAGGGTACAATAGCAGGTCTGTGCACGCCCCCCCTCCCCGCATTGTCATTGTGTCCATGCTGACGCATGGCCTCCCTGAAGGACAAAGGAGGACTGCCCCTGGGGTTACCGAGAGGAATGCTTCATGAGCAGAAAGCCTGATTTTTCTTCTGAGGCACAGTTGGTGGTTTCGGACTGCTGACCTTGTGGTTAGCAGCCTGGCATGCCATGCACCATGCCACCAGGCCGCCTCTGCATGCGTGGTACTAAATTTTCTAGTAGCCACTTCGTAAAAGATTAAGAATAACAGTTGACATGCATTTTAAGTTGACCTAAGCTGCTTACACTTGTTGTACCCGTGTGGTTTCCTATAAACCCGTGTTACTAGATTTAAGTTGATGCGATTTCTGGATTGCCTACCGTGAAGACATTATTGCCTCGGGAAAATGTTCTATGACAGACCTCTTGAAGGTTCTCGAGGGCAAGATGTACTTTGATGTCTTCCCTGGGGTACAGACAATAGGAAAGTGGGTAGAGGGAGACATCAGACAGTGTAGGATATGACAAAATAATAATAATTTATAAATTTTCAAAGGTTCTTGGGGGAAGGGAGAGTGGAGATGGGAAAAGTATGAGGAACTGATACCAGGGACTTAAGTGGTGGGAGGATGTTTTGAGAATGATGATGGCAACGGTTGTACAAATGTGCTTTGCATACTGTGTGTGTGTGTGTGTGTGTGTGTGTGTGTACACTTTGATGGGAGTTGTATGAGCCTCCAGTAAAATGATTATGGAAAAAAAGGAAGTGAATAAAGGCCAAAAAATAAATTAAAAAGTTCTCTCTTACACATATATGAGCGTCTCTGGATTTTGATTTAGTCAACCTGGCCTAACACAAGTGCCCAGAACATCTGTTTGCCCTTTGGGGAGAAGGTGACATTTGACTGGGTCTCTATCCAAAGTTTTGTAAGAGATTAAAGTGAGTTCACATGGTAATGACTTGACCCACATTGTAGAAATATTGAAGATGATATCATACCATCCTGCCTTGTGAAAACCTGAGATCAGTAGATTCCTGGGTCTCCAACAAAGGCCTAACCAAGATAAGGAATATTTTGATATCTGAAATATAATCTCAATATTGAGCTTCATGTACTCGCTTCTCCAGTTAGTGTAGGAACAGGTAAACATTGCTAATTTGTCTGTCTTTTCCTTTTTATTAAATATTTTTATGAAATACTTTTACTGGGGGCTGTTACATCTCATCACAATCCCTACATTCATCCATTGTGTCAAGCACATTTGCACATATGCTGCCGTCATCATTTTCAAAGCATTCTCTTTTCACTTGAGGCCCAGATATTGACCCTCCATTTCTTTCCCCTCCCTCCCCGGCTTACCCTCCCTCACAAACCCTTGATAAGTTATAGATTATTATTTTCATATCTTACATTGTCCTCAGTCACCCCTCACTCACTTTTCTGTTGTTTGTCCCCCTCGGAGGGAGTTATAGGTTGTGATAGGTTCCCACTTTCCACCCCCTGCCCCTAATCCTTCTGGTATCTATTCTCATTGTTGGCCCTGAGGGGTTTATCAACCCTGTTGCAGGCTCTTATCTGTAGCAGTGTGCATGCTCTGGTCTAATCTGATTTGTAAGGTAGAATTGAGGCCACAGTAGTGGGGCTGAATGAAGCACCAAAGAAATGGAGAAAAGTTGTATGTTTCATTGATGCTATACTGCACTCTGACTGGCTCATCTCTTCCCTGTGACCCCTCTGTGAAGGGATGTCGAATTGTCTACAGATGGGCATTGGGTCTCCACTCCCTGCCCTCCTCATCCATTCACATCGTATTTGATTTTGTTCTAGGTCTTAGCTGCCTGATACCTGATCCCACTGACACCTCATGATCACACCAGCTGGTGTGCTTCTTCCTTATAGGCTGTGCTGACTCTCAGCTAGATGGCTTCTTGTGTATCTTGAAGCCTTTTAAGACCCCAGATGCTATATCTTTAGATAGCCAGGCACCATCAGCTTTCTTCACTACATTTACTTATGCACCTTTTTGTCTTCAGCAATCATGTCAGGAAGGTGAGCATCACAGAATGCCAGATTATTAGAACCGAGTCATCTTGTGTTGAGGGAGTGCTAGAGTGGAGGCCCAATTTCCATCTGTAACCTTAATTTTTAACATATAGATATGAGTACATAGTTCTAGTCTTCTCTCTTTATATACAGATATTTTGCATATGTACATGCCTATTAATGTCCTTTGCCTCCTGGTTCTTTTCTCTATTTCCTTTTTCTTTCCTCTTGTCCCACCATCAGCTAACATGTCTTTCAAGAGCATCTAAATAAATATATTTTTGTGCAATGCCCAATAAAGCATACCTGTGACATACCTACATATGCCAAATATAGATAATATATAATGTGTGTATTCATATAATTAGCAGCTGATTTTGTATCAAATTTCCTGGGAAGACATTGCTAACCATTATCTTTTTTTGTCTTTAAAAACTGCTACCCAAGTAAAAGAACTCAGCGGCGCTGTCTTTGAGTTCTATATGGTAAATGTTGACATCTTTCAGTCTGTCATCCTGTGGTACCTGGAAAGTTGCTGTGTGGCTAGAAGCCATGCCTCCAGTATTTCACATGCCACCTGTCGGACAGCTTTCAGACTAAGACAGGCTAGGAAAAAAGCCTGGAGATCTTCTTTCCAAAAGCAGTCAAGGAACTCCTACATGTCACAGTAGAACCGTGTCTGCTATAGGGCCGGCAGAGGAGTTCCCTAGGTTGAAGACACACTATACAGTAACTGCAAGAATAAACTCCAGCATGCCCTTAGTCCTGAAAATGGTACAGAACCAGGCAGCCTTTCACTCCGTGACACATGGAGCAGTCATGACCTGGAGCTAACTCTACCATGAATAGCAACATATGATTAGGTACACAGAAAGCCAATACATCTTTTGTTGGTTAGCTGTTAATCATTGGGGCTCTATTACTCATAGATGAGATAACTTTTCACGGATGTCAGGCTCACTAAAGTAGTGTGAGTATGTGGCTGGCTTGTGTTTTAACAGTTTTATTGAGCTGTAACTAAAAAAACTCATATAGTTCATGACAAGTATATAGATGAATGTTCTAGGATATTCACAGTGTTGCACAACCACGTTAGGGGATTTTCATCACCCCTACAAGAAACATTGCATCCCATCCTCTAAAGGGTAACCATTGGCTTTTCCCCCTCCAGAAGAAAGAAGAGTAATGAAGATCAAAAGAACCTATGGAAATAATTAGTCCAGTGAACTAATGGGCCCTACAAACCTCAATCTCCACACAGCTGAGACCAGGAAAACTAGACGATGGCTGCCTGCCACTACCAGTTGTTCTGCAAGGCTTACATTGCAAGGTCTTGGATGAAGAGAGAAAAATATTGGAACAAAACTCAAAAGCACTACATATAAGAGATTAGATTCCCCCAAGTATACACCCTTAGTCACTCTTCAGGTCTGAAAAGGTATCCAACCCTGTGGTTAAAAACCAAAACCATGGCACCCCAGAACTGTGAGCAGTGGTCCTGCTGCCTAGAGAATAAAGTTGATGATTTTCTAGAACAAAACGAAAACATGCGCGATCAAAAGAACAGCATTGACCCAACATCAAAGTTCATAGGAATAAAGGAGAAACCGATACCAGAAGCCAAGAAGAACTCAGAGTGAGTGATCGTTAATTGAGAGGACGGCAATGCATAAATTAAAACAAAATGTGCATGAATTGTTAACTGTAAAATAATGATCTGCTCTGGACATCGTAAATGACTGTCCTTCAGATCTGCTTTTTTTTCACTTAGTGTCATCTTTTCAAGTGCATCCCAGTTGTAACGTGTATCATTCCTTTTTAAAAGCACATGAAATTCCATTATATTGAAATATCACATTTTGTGTATCCATCTGTCTGATGGTGAACATAGGGATTGTTTTCTCCTCTGGGCCTTTATGATGATGTAAGGATGCTATTGGCACCTTGCATACTAATTTTTTGTAAGGACATTGGCTGTTTTTTTCCTTGGGTTAATACTTAAGAATGAACTTGCTGGATCACAGGGTTCCTCTGGGCTTAACCATTTGGTGAGCTGCCAGGTTGTTTTCTGAAGTGGCCGAACCATTTTGCAGTAGTACGTACCACGTGTAAGGGTGCCAGTTCTTCCACATCCTTCCCAGTCTCTGTTGTTGTACATCTTTTTTTATTGCAGTCATCCTCATAGGCAGTGACATCACAAGGGTTAGTGTCACCCAGTAGAGTTGCTCATGGGGTCAACCTTCCCTCCCCACCCTCACCCCCCCCACAGAGAGCCAGCTGGCAAAACCACCCCCTAGGGAGTGGAGCAGTCAGGCCTAGTCCTGCCCCTTGTTCCCTGCAGCTCCTCCTCTCTCATTGGTCAAGGCAGATACCCTCTTCTCTACCGTGGCAGGTGCCATGGCCCACCCACTCCGCCCTGACTGGTAGAGAGTGGGGGTGACGGTGATGGGTTACTGTCTCAGTGGATGGGAGCAGGAGCTTTGGGGGGTACAGTGGTTACATGTTCAGCTGTTAAACAAAAGGTCAATGGTTTGGACCACCAGCTGTTCCAAGGAAGAAGGATGTCAGCCGGCTGCTTCCATCAAGGTTCACAGCAGTGGTTCTCAACCCAGGAGTCTGGATTCCTGTAAGGTCAGATAACCCTTGCACAGGGGTTGCCCAAGACCATTGGAAATATGTGTTTTCCAATAGTCTTAGGAAACTGAGACACCACTCCTCTCTCCAGCCCCAGGTGGGTCCACCCACATGCAGATAGGCCACATATGAGTTCCTAGTGTGTTGACTGTTCCCCATGTTACAACATGCTTTGAGACAAAATTTCATTTATTTGTAATGAGAAAGAAATATTTCCCAATATATAATGACATTGTTTTTGCGATCCATTACCATGCTTTCATTACGTTCAATTTGTAACAATGAAAATACATTCTGGGGCTGAGCCCCGATGGCGTAAGTGGGTGAATGCGGGACTGCAGTCCGCGGGCTTGGTGGTTCACATCCAGCAGCGGCTCTCAAGAGCAGCACTGGGTAATGCCCACGACCACCAGAGGCAGTGATGCCTCCCCCGCCCCCCCCCCAAAAAAAAATGTAAGAAAATACATTCTGAAGCTGAGCCCCGGTGGCTCACTGGTTGTGTGCGGGACTGCGGCCCACAGGGTTGGCGGTTCAAATCCAGCAGCAGCCCTCCAGGAGCCAGGCTGGGCTTCCTACTCCAACCAAGGCAGTGATGTGGGGGGGAAAAAAAAGGTTAAAAAAAAGAAAATACAGGGTTGAGCCCCGGTGGCATAGTGGTTGTGTGCGGGACTGCGGCCCACTGGGATGGAGGTTCGATTCCAGTTCCCAGGAGCAAAGGCTGGGCCTCCTACTCCCACCACCAGATGCCCCCCCCCAAAAAAAAAAAACGAAAAAAAAAAGAAAAGAAAATACATTCTGTATGTCAGATATTTACATGGCAATTCACCACCATAGCAAAATGACAGCAATGAAGTAGCAATGAAAATAATTGTATGGCTGGGGGGTCACCACCACATGAGGAACTGTATTAAGGAGTTGCGAATTAGGAAGCTTGGGAATCCCTGCTTTACAGCCTCGGGAACCCTGTAGGGCAGTTCTGCTGTGCCCTAAAGTATTCCCATGAGTTGGAGTTGGTTCATCAGCATGGGTTTTTGGTTGCAGTGGGTGTAACAAGTATCTCATTCGGGTTTGCATTTCTCTGGGTGACTGTGTCGTGGTCATCCACATCAG
>PVJH01040765.1:0-15449 GCA_004026705.1 Nesogale talazaci
TTTGTTTTATGCCCTTCACAGTGCCTAACCACTCCAAAGAGGTGAAGATTATCCTGACTTCAGTACAATCTAGTCTCTGCCTATTATTGAATTTTATGTGAATAATATCACATAAATATAAAATCTATTGTGTCTGCTCCCCACCTCGCCCCCCATCCCCTGTCTGCCCTGGCTATATTCTCTGTGAAATTCATCTACCATATTGGTCGGTCAATAGTGTTTATTGTATGACAATAGGTAATATTCCACTGTGTGAATATGCTATCATTTATCAATCTAATCTTCAATAAATGGATAATTGAATGGTTTCTAGGGTAGACAATTATAAATAAAGCTGCTGCTACAGATGTTCTCAAGTGTGTCTTTTTGTAAACATGAACTTTCATTTCTCTCATGTACACATCTAGAAGTGAAATGTTAGTGCTGTTGAGTATGTTTAATGTTACCTAAAAATTCCACAAAGTCTTACACAGCCATTGAACCAATCTATACCACCACCAATATAGGAGCTGTCAGGCTGTGTTACATCATCCCCCAAACCTGGTCATGCCAGAGTTTAATGTCAGTCATTTTTGGTGTATATAGTATAATTTTATTTTACTGGATGAGTAATATCAAAATGTGTTTTAGCACTTCATTTGCAATAATGTTGCTTATTTATTTTTAATCATTTTATTGAGCAATCTTATAGATATCATACCATGCATTTGGTATGAAACTCAACATGCATTTGGTATGAAACTCAACATAGAAGTTTCCAAATTATATAGAAAATTATCATGCACCATTCACTCAGATTCCACCAGTGATAGATAATGTCTTCCATAAACAGTGCAGCTATCAAAATTAGAATGTTGATGCTGCTTCTATAGTAATAACTCTACCACAGACTATTGATTTTACATGTCTGGCTTATGCGTATACATGTATTGCAATGAGATGTCATCAGATGTTTAAGTTCATACAAGTGCCACTCAAGAACAAGACAGTTCTATTTTCTCAATGAAGTTCCCTCATCCTACCCCCATTAAAGTCACACCACTTATCTACTCAGGAGTATCCCATTATGTGGATGTATCAGTTTACTCATTCGTTGAAAGTCAATTGTGTTGTGTCCAGGTTGGAAATACAACAGCTACAAACATTTATGTGTCCCCCCTTCTCTTTTCATTTTCAACTATTTTATTGGCATATAATCCTATATACACATTTCTGTGCAAATAGTTTTCCTTTCTTTAGCGTAACTACCCAGGAGTGAGAGAGTTGGGTCATATGGCAGGTATGTGTTTCTCTTGAGAGGATTTCTAAGTTTATTTTCAATAGAAGTCCTTTGTTATATTTGTAATGTGCAAGCATTTTCTCCCCCTCTATCAAATAGCTTTTCGCCTTTTAAATAGTATTTTTTCACAGAGCAAGTGTTTTGTTTTGATGAAACCATCTACATTGATATATATGTCTGCATGTCTGCATATGTACATGTAAATGTGTACATATTCATGTGTGATGTTAGTGCTGATAAGTGTCATTGAGTTGGTTCCAACTCATATTGACCCATCCTCACAATCATTATGCTTGAGTGTGTTGCGACAGTCCCTCTAAACTATATATTCATGCTTTGGGGGTCATGTGAAAAATCCCAGAGCACAAAGACTTTCTTATCTGGTTCCTTCAAAAAGTTGTGCCATCTGAAAATGTTCACTTAGATCATCATTATCAATACATCACTTAGGTCTATATTCATTTTCTTGCTGCTCTCACAAATTATCACAAGTTTAGTAGTTTAAGTGATCACAATATCGTTACTCCATAGTGCATCGTAATTGGATAAGCTCATGGTAATGAACTGGAAGGTTGGCAGTTTATAGCCCATGCCCCCAGGTTGGCCTCCTTCCTCTTCCCAGCATCCTGCAAAAGAAAGACCAGGAGGTCTGCTCCCTTAAAGGTGTAGCCAAGAACACCCTGTAGGACAGTTCCCCCTCTCTTAGAGGGGACATGACTCAACTTCAACTTGGTGGCCCCTTGTCTAAATCTAAAATCCTGGTGGATATAACTGGGTCTTTTGCTCAAATCGCACAATGCTGAAATCAAGGTGTTACCTGCTGGACTCTGACCAGACAGCTCGGGAAAGTATCCACCAGCAGTACATTCATGCCCTGGAATGGCCACTTCAGCTTAGCAGGCAATCCCTTGCTTAGGTGCTCCTTGGGCCCACCTACCTACCCCACACTTTCCAGGGCACCATACAGAGAAACCAGAGGCAATGCAACCATTCCCTGCTTCTTCCCTTTATCAGCAGAGTCCTGATAATGACTTTCAGGTAGGCTAGCCTTATGAAGCAAGGGCTTCCTAAAGGAAATCATTCCTGACCAGCCAGCTGCTGCTGGAAGCAGCATTGTGTCCCAGCCCGTGTGAACTCCCTACAAAAAAACAATGTCTCTCAGATTGGCTCTTGGTTAACTTTTCACTTGATCTGTTTTTCACCTATAATGTTACACTTGGAATGTTTGAGCCCAGAAATCACTTGAAAGGTCAGAAATTTGTGGGAAAGTTCTTCGTTTATTTTTCCTTTCAGTTAATCCCACAGGTGTTAATTGGTCAGGTGGACACAATAAACCTTCACTATCTTAGTCACTGTGAGTCTGCCAACTCCATGGCTGTGTGTTTTGAGTTTGAGATGCCATTGGAGTTCCTTGATGAATCAATAGTGTAGATAAAATTAGACATACAAAAATTATTCAATTATTTTCTCCTCCACACTGTTCATCTAGCCTATCTTATCTAGATAGACTTTCAGAGATAATAATATATACAAAAAATGAAGACATCCAAAGGTGAAGTGACAAAAGGAAACAAAACAATGACAACAATGACAAAAACCAATGCCAAGGATATATATATATATATATATATATATATATATATATAAATAAGTAATAACAATAATAATAATAATAACAGAAGAAAAACCTGCAAATAGCTCAAGGTCTGTTCATTGACCAACCCAGGGATAAGGTATCCAAAATCAATGACAATGTGGATGTGAAAAGTCTAATAGGGGTTGATCAAGAGTAATGTAACAGAGAGAAATGACTGAAACCCAGTTGAAGGCTAAGCATGATAGTAGGACAAGAGGAAAGTAAAAAGAAATAGAGCAAAGAACTATGAGGCAAAAGGCATTTATAGAGGTCTAAAACCAGGCATGTAATAGGTAAATATATTTATACATGATGATGGGGAAATAGATCTACATGCATATAATTATAGGATTAGTTTTTTTTTTGAGATAAGCAGGAAATAATTTTAATTCAAGAATTGTACATTTTCTTCCCACAATCCTGCTTTGTAACAGGAAATGACACTGGATTCATTTCACTACAGGCAAAATATTATAAAATATTTACAAGAAAATATTAAAAATAACTCAAACAGCTTTAAATGCCAAATCTGGTATCTAAAGCTCTCACAGTAGCCCTTCCATTTCTTTCGTGAACGCTTCATATACATCATCCTTAGTTTGTACTAAAACAGGAACAGAGGGACCAGATTTGGGGGCTGCTTTGGCAAGAGGTACAGTAGAATCATCCTCTGGCTTCCTTTTGGGAGCAGCAGTAGCTCCTTTGTTCTCCCGACTGACTCATAGAACAGTGGGCACAAATCGGGTAATCTCCGCTTTGAGATTGGTGATCTGTGGCTTGGCACTGATGGTTACAGTCGCCTTCTTCTCAATGGTGGTTGCACTGGTATCATCCACCTTGGGCCTCTGAATCAAGTGGGGTGGGGCACTCAAACCCCAGGGTTTGGCAAAGGAGCTGGTGGGAAAAGTCCAGGTGGGGCAGATCCAAGGGGAGACACCATAGGTGGGCGCATCATGCCAGGACAAAGTGGAGGGATACCTGGAGGGGCGGAGGGAGGCAGTCTTGGTGGAGGACCTCGAGGGTGAGGGCCAGGAGGCAGACCTGGAGGGGGGCCAGGAGGGCGCCCAGGGGGTGGTCCTGGAGCTAACAGTTGGGGTAAAGGCCCTCAAAGTCCGGGCATTCCAGGTGGTCTCAGGAATGGAGGAGCCTCTGGCAGTGGTCCAGGAGGAAGGCCCATAGGTGTTCTGGCGACCTTAAAGGTGGAGCAGGACGTGGTCCAAGGGACAGTGGTCTTGGCATGGGAGGTGCCTGCATCTGAGAAGGAGGCACAGACTGTGGAGGTGCCTGCTGTTGTGAAGAGCCAGTAGATGCGCCATCAGAAAGAGAGTCCTCCTTATGCTGTTTTTGTAATTGTTTATCGGCTTCGGAATCATCAGAATCATCTTCGTTGTCATCTTCTGAAAATTCTTCTACTTCTTGTGCCTCCTCAGGAATTTCCTGACCTGCCATTCAAAGCATCATAACTTGAAGAGGAGTCAGCGCCTTCATGTTCTTCTATTTTCTTTCTTGATTTTCCAGGCATATCAGCACATCGTACACTCAGACCTGACTTTTTTTCTTCATTGTTGTCTCTCTCATTATCATCTCGGTGCACAAATTCTTCCCCCTCACTTTCCCCATCAGATCGATCAGTATCATTGTCATCAGTGCTGTCACCATGCTTATCTTGGTCCATGTCCTCAGGACAGCCATCATCTTCACTGGTGCTGGAAACATCATCATTATGATTTCTCTGAGCAAGTTCAGAGCTATACAACACATCTTCGTCACGCCTCCTCAGGGGAAGATCCAGAGCAAAGCCCACTTTACGGCCGTACAACTGCAAGACTTGAGGAGGAGGGGGCCCTGGAGGGGGACCAGGAAACTTTCAACCAGGGGGCAATTGTGGAACACCATGTCCAAGAAGAGGAAGGATAGAAACTGCCTGGGTTGGAGGTCCATAGACTGAAGTCTTCTTAAGGATGGAGGGTGGCTGAGCACCCGGAAGTGGAATGTCCTGGATCAAGATGTTGGAAGGAGCATGGGGCAGATCTGGCAGTGGAATACTTTCGACTTCCACACACTGAGCATTCTTAACAGCCTCAAAATATTGGCGAAGTTTAGCCCTTTTCTGTTCATATTCTACTTCTAGCTTTCCTAATTCTCTATAAATATCCGGATTCTCCTTTTCAGAGCCATAGAAATACACTCAAAGATTTTGTGGAGTTTTTTACGCTTGTCTTTCAATACCTTCTCATTTAACTGCGGCTGTTGCACTGGATTGAACTCCATTTCATCCAATTTCTCCATGTCCCAGATAATCTGTTTGGGATCCTTCATCTTCAAAACTGCAGCTCGTACCATCATCCATTGTTTTTTGTTCTTTTTCAATTCTCTCATCCAGGCTTCCTTTCGAGCCTGGTATGTGGAATTCATAAATTTTCCACTGTTGGTGGATGATGTAGATCTCCATCCCATGGCGACTGTCTTGTTTTTACTTAAAAACAAGAGAAAACAAAAACCCTTCCGCTAGACTCCGGGGACTGTGAGAAGTGGGGCAAGGAAGATTTTGTGTTTCATTTGCTTCATTTTGTGTTTCATGTTGCATTCACAACAGAATGCCCAGGATTAGTTTTAAGACAGCAAATGGGCATTAGACCTCCACTCAAGTACTTTCACAATGCAAGAACACTTTGTTCTAATAAATTGGCACTCTTTGATGCTCACCTACCCGACATGATCCCTGAAGACAAATGTGAGCACAAGCAAAAGTAGTGAAGGAAGCTGATGGTGCCTGGCTATCAAAATATATAGCATCTAGGGTATTAAAGGCTTGAAAGTAAATAAGCAGTCAGAAGCAACAAAGCCCATGTGGAAGAAGCACATTAGTCTGTTTGATCACAAGGGTTTGAAGGGACCAGGCATCAAAGAACAAAAAATCCTATCAGTGTGAATGAGGGGGAGTCCCAAAACTCATCTGTAGGTGAAGCAACATCCCTTCACAGAAGGGTCATGGGGAGGAGATGAGCCAGTCAGGGTACAGTGTAGCAACGATGAAATATGCAACTTTTCTCTAGTTCTTATGTGCTTTCTCCTTCCACTATCATGATCCCAATTCTACCTTACAATTCTGGCTAGACCAGAGGGTGTACACTGGTTCAGATAAGAACCAAAAACATGGTGAATCTGGGAGAGATGATCCCTTCAGGACCAGTGATGAGAGTGGTGATACTGGGAGGGTGGAGGGAAGGTGGAGTAGAAAAGGAGAACCAATTACAAGGATCTACATATGGTCTCCCCCCTGGGGTACAGACAACAGGGAAGTGGGTGAAGGGAGACATCAGACAGTATAGGATATGACAAAGCAATAATAATTTATAAATTATTGAGGGTTTGTCAGAAATGGGGAGGGGAGAGGGAGGGAAAATATGAGGAGTTGATACCAGGGTCTTACGTGGAAAGGAAATGTTTTGAGAATGATGATGGCAACAAGTATACAAATGTGCTTTGCATACAATGGATGTATGGATGGATTGTGATGGGCATTGTATGAGCCCCCATAAAATGATTTTCAATTACTCCACAATAAGGCAGAAAAAGTAAGAGAGAGAGAGAGAGAGAGAATGAAAGAGAGAGGGAGAGAATAAATTAAAGAAAGAAACAAAAAGTAAGCCAAACCTCTATTTGAACATCAATAGCCACAGTGCCACTCAGGTTAAAAGCCAACGAGGTCATTGGCCTTGAATGGCATTGAGAAATTAAATATTAAGAAGCATTGATCTCTGATACCACCCTCCCCACATCTTTGAAAGACAAGAGACAGTAGAGGAACAAAACAACTACAGGCACAGTCATTACAAAATTTGTGATCTGAACGCTGGGATGCCTAGTGAAGACACGAGAGTTATCTTTATGCGAATTCAAGGTAAGCTAATGAGTGCTGAATGATAAAAATTAAACTCTCAATATGAATACAGGACCTTCCTTTCTCTTGTTTTCTGGGTTTTTAATCTTTCTTATTGTGAATGGGGTGAAGGTTTAAAGAGCAGATATTCAGTTTTACAATCTCGCACACACTTTCATTCATCTCCTTCATTGCCACCCCGTAATGTAATGTCACGTCTCCTGTCTCCTACGTGTCCCATGTCCATTCCTTCTTCCTTCCTAATTCTTCTCAGCATTGACCCTGCATTAATATTGTATTTGTAATCCCCAATGATGTTTCCATCTCTCACTCACTGCTCTCAAGTGGATTCCGACCCCTACAGATAGGACTGGGTAGAACTGCATCCCCCTTACCAACTTGTCTATTTTTTTTACTGAAAATTGAGTCATGAAGGTGAGTTCATTTCCTGACTTGAAGAACAGCTAAGAATTTTCCTTAGCCTCCAGGGTTTTCTTCATCAAGCTCTATCTGACTGATAAACATGATCTTTTTTATGATTTCAAGTTTCATATTTCCCCCCTCCCTCTATTGAGAACCTTCTAACATCATCCTTTTCAGAACAGTTAGTGGCAGCAAAGGACAATCGAATTCTGGTCTCAGGGTTGTGGAGAAAAAAATGCTTGCATGGCCCATTAGACTGCCTTACTAAAGGTTAACATATCATTTTCACTGCCATCAAGTTGATGCTGACTCATACTCCAGGACAGAGTAGAACTGATCCTATGGGTTTCTGAGACTGTAACTCTTGTTTTTCTCCCAAGGAGCGACTGGTAGTTTTGAACTGCTGACCTTACAGTTAGCAGTCCAACACATGACCACTACACCATCAGGGCTCCTAAATGCTAATATGTCTCTTCAGTTTTCACCTTTCAATTTCTTTCTTCCAGATGGGGAGAGACCAACTGATGTACTTAGCTTGTTACACAAAAGCTTTTAAGATCTCAGTCACTACTCATCTAAGTAGGATGAAGAGCCTAGTCATTGTGGACTGTGTAATGGCAATGGATCGTGGTGTCCCATGTCCTGCTCCCTCAGGTTTAGGGACTCAATCCCTCAAGGGGCTTGGTTATAACTGAGAAGTTTTCATAGCTATACCCCCGTCCACCCCCACCACATTCATAGATTTATTTGTAACAAAGATAGATACCCAGGTACAGATATCCCTGCAACAGAGAACTTTCCAAGTGCTATAGCTTGCTGTCAGTTATTCATTCTATTGTCAATCGACATTTTATTGTCGATGCCTCATACATACTATGAGGCAATTTCCCCATAATAGTAGACAAAATGATACACTATGTTTTAGCCTTTCTAGTCAAACAGCAGAGACAAAAACAAGGATATGGGCTTCAACTATGAGTAAAGGTCTATATTTTCAATATCATGACATAGATAAAGCGGAGGGTCAGATGTTGCAGAATTGTATATATTGACTATGTATGCTATTACTCTGATATACATAACCTGACATGAATATCTGATTGCTATAATCAACATCGACATACCAATAGCTGTAGAGAACCTCTGAGCCTTTCTATCTATGTGTCTGCTCCCTGCTGGCACTCACTTCTCATTTACTCTCCACCCCCTGAAATGTTGCTATGTCTTCTCCTCTGTCACTTCCTCCACTTTGATAGCTTTTCAGTCAGTTCTGTCTTTCCACATGTTCTCCTGAAGACCCTCTAAGTTCCTTCACTGTTTAACAAGCGATCATTTCTGCCGTGCTTTCTGTATCTACCTCCTTTTTGATACAACCACCCCCCTACTTATTTCTTGGGATTGGAAGAATTCGTTTCCCTTGGACAGTACTGGGGGCTTAATCCTTCAAATGGAGCAGCCCCATCTTCTAGTCAATGACTCTTTTTATCCTTTGATCTCTTGCTTTTAGATGTCTTGATTTTAGTGTTGTCTGTACTATCAGCCATGGCTAGTGCCATGTTACAAGAAGAATCCTGTAGTTCTATTGGAAAACCCGGAATCAGAGGGCTTCCAGGTCCAGCAGGACCTCGGGGAAACCCAGGTGAGAAAAAGCTTTTCTTTGACTTGCATGAAGCACTTTTGTTTCTCTTTTATTTAAATAGCTGCCGGTTCAGTGGAAATACCCAGGTCTTTCTGAGTCTGTCATCATGACACGAAACATTTGGGGAGAAAACTGACCATGGATTTTCATTCTCAACCACAGTAAAGTATCTAAGATCTTAAGAAAGTTGCACGGGGTTGCCCTAAAAGAATGTCAGGTAAGAAGGTAGGATGGAGACCCAAAGCCCACCTGTAGACAATGGAACACCCCATAACAGAAGGACCACAAGGAATGAAAGAGTCAGCCAGGGTGCATTATAGCACCAATGAGACACACATTTCTCTAGTTCTTACATGCTTCCTCTGACCCCCCCACTATCATCACCCCAGTTCTACCTTACAAATCTGGTTAGACTGGAACATGTAGACTGGTACAGAGAAGAGCTCTCAACACATGGAATCTAGGGCAGATAAACCCCTCAGGAAAAATAATGAAAGTGGTATTACCATGAGGCTAGGGGGTAGAAAGTGGAGGGAGAAGGGGGAACTGATCACAGTGTTTGACCTATAATCCTCCCCCCCCACACACACACACACACACATACAAGGGGAATGAACAACAGAAACATGGGTGATGGGAGTAAGATATGAAAATGATAATTTATAATTCATCAAGGGTTCATGAGGGTGGAAGAGGGGGGGGAAGAGGAGTTGATACCTAGAGTTCAAGAAGAAAGAAAATGCTTTGAAAGTGATAATGCAACATATGCACAAATGTGCTTGATACAATGGATATATGGATTGTTATAAGAGCTATGAAAGCCTCTAATAAAATGATTTATAAAAATAAAAAAAGAAATGTCAGGGATGCTAGCCCTGGATGCTCACATGTAGACTTTAAAACATCAGTGATCATTTGGGTAGCCTTTCAAAGGGCACAGTACAAACAGCCACTTCCTTGCTGTACACTTGCCCACAGAACCACGACCACACTTGAAGGCGCGTGGCACCTACAGGGACTCGATAGCGAACCATGGGATAGCAGTGCACTTCCTGCAGAGTAGGATCATCCAGGAAGCAATTGAGAGCAAAGCATTCAGGGATGTCTCCTGGGAGACCTTGCTCTGATATCTGAATTATTATTATTTAAATAGGAGTGATAGTGGACAGAGCCTTAGGAAAATTAATCATAACGTCATGTACAAGAGCTAGAATGAAAAATTCAGCAAATTATTTCCTATCAGTATAAGTCAACGTGAGTTAGCAGCACTTACTGGGGAGCAAGACACAGTCAATCAAGCTTTTCCTGCTCAATATTCAGAAAGTCAACTTTCTCCAACAAGAGGATCTTCAGATAGGTGTGATGAACCTATTAAAGAAGAGAGCGAGACAGTCACTCGTCGAAGCCTTACAAGGGCGTTGCGACTGTGTAAATTGGAGCTTCCTCTGTTTGGGCCCCTCCCTATTCAGGAAGAGTTCCTCGCACAATAAACCCTCTCCGTTCTAATTGACTTGATCACCATTTTATTTTCGACACATGAGAAACATCACCAGGTTGAGCCTGTGAGTCACCTGATTCCTAAACCGATTGAGGCATCTGAATTGTCTGTGAAACTTGCGTTTCCTGAATCCATCCTCTAGAAATTTGGATTCAGAAGTTTTCCGCATCGTTGCTTTGCAGGCCAACTGCTGGTTTGTGGTGGTGGTTTGTTAGCTGCTGTCTGGTTGATGTCATCTCACGGCCCTCTTATGAAGAGCAGAACACAATGCACTGCAACACAGTCCACCTTCCCCCAGTGACTGTGTCTTTGAGCCCACTGTTGCAGCCACTGTGTCCCCCCATCTCACGGGGGTCTTCTTCTGTGTCATTGCCCCCCCCCCTCCTTGACCAAGCAGGATGTTCTTCTCCAGGGACTGGTCCCTGCTGATCACATGACCGAAGTGAGGTCAAGTCTCAATATCCTTGCTTTTCAAGTGCACCTCGGTACTCAAAGTACTTGCGTGACACGCTGTGTTATATCCCAAGTTGTCATGTGATTCTAATACACAGTCCAGTTAGAGAAACATTGCTATAAAGCTCTTATCTTGGATAGGTGATAATTCCTGGATTTTTCTGCATTAGTGCTTCCTGAGAAGAAGTCCTTAATCACTCTCTTTATGATAATCAAAACAAATGACCCTCCTGAATAGAATAAGATTAAATGAGCGATTCTGGCAATTATTCCTCCAGTTACTGCTACAGAAAAGATCCAAGGAGTATTTTAAATGCAAATTCAATTTCAGGCTGGATACTGCAGTGGTACGTTTACAAAGTCAAGTAAGACACAAGTCTGTAGTCTGGTTAAAAGCAAAAAACCTACAAACAATTACTTACAGGAGAGACTCATTGAGGAAAAAGTCATCACAAAAGTTAATAGTAGATGCTATTACCAGGATACCAAAAAAGAAAAGAGGAACAAACCAAACTCACTGCCACTGAGCGGCACCCATAGGACAGGTAGAATGGCCCCGTGGGTTTCTGAGACTAACTCCTTATAGAACGCAGAAGCCCTGTCTTTCTCCCTCCGAGAGGCTGGTGCTTTTGATTCGTGCAGTTAGCAACCCATCTCACAACCACTGTGCCACCTCTCCTCTCACCATCATATAGATGAGGGGAATTTACTAAGACTGGACAAGGTAAGGAAGACTTCCTGGGAAGGGTGGTGCTTTCCAATAATCACAGAAGATCAAGTGAAAGTCGGTAGGAAGGGGTAAAGTAAAAAGTTTGTATGAGCCCTACAATACGTCCATTTCATATCACCTCTTTATTCCTTTGCTTAACTTGGTGTTTAGGATTTCCTGGTCCTCCAGGAAGATGGGGTCCACGAGGGCCTCCTGGAGATGAAGAGAAGTGCTCTGTCCGCCCAAAGCCTGCCTTTGCAGTGAAACTGAGTGATCCCCTCCCTGGACCTTTTCAACCCATTGTCTTTAAGAGTACCCTTCATAACCATCAGAACCTCTTCAATCTAACCACAGGGGTGTTCTCCTGCCAACACTCTGGTGTCTACCTCTTTGGCTTTGACATTGAATTGTTCCAGCATCCTTTGAAGTTGTGGCTCATGAAGAATAGCATCCAAGTCCTCGAGATGGAAGCCAAGGCCAAGAATAGTTATAGGCATGTTTCGGAAACTGCCATCCTAGAGCTGGCAATAGGGGACAAGGTCTGGCTGGAATCCAAACTAGACACAGCAGAGACTGGGAATGGATTGATCCAAAGTGTGTTCTTTGGATATTTACTCTAAGGACATTAAAATACCTAGAAAATACACTGCAATTAAGTTGCTCAAATGAGTTTAGCAATCATAAAAATAATGCCCCCCCCTCCTGTGTATTTTCCCTCAGGACCTCCAAAGGAGAACAACTAAGACTAGTCCAATTAACCAATGTGAATGTGACACCCAAAATATTAAAGATTAAAATTTTGTGAATTGGTCAGCAATCCCTTATTGAAAACGATTACATTTCCAGTATTTCACTTACCGTCGTCTGGGAACTGAGATGATAGGAGCTCCAATGAAGGAGTGGTGGTGTAGGTGGAGAGCTGCATGGTTAGGAGTTTGAAACCATCAGCAGAATGAGAGAAACAGAGTGAATTTTCTACTCCTGTCAACAGTCCGTCCCAGAAACCCTCAGGAGGGTCGCTTTGGGTCAGAATTGCCTCAATGGCCATGAGTCTGGAGTGTGGGGGAGGAAGTGAGAGGAGGACTCGGTGGGTATGTCCATCAATAGCAGACTGTCTACTCATGGAGACCGAGTGGAGGCCAGGGGGAGGTCTCATTCCTTCCTTCATGATGTCTGAAAAGTCTCCTGAGAGGGAATAGGGTTTGACGGCAGCCACCAGCATCACTTCAATTTGACCAGGAACCCAGCTCTTCTGGTTGCTTTGCTTTGCAAAGGTCCTAGGAGATGTGGTCTCATTAATTGTGTGTGTGTGTGTGTGTGTGTGTGTGAGAGAGAGAGAGAGAGAGAGAGAGAAATATGCAGGTAACAAGACATTCACTGTTGCAGCACTCCTCACATGTACAATTCAATAACTTTAATATGCTCATCATGTTTGACAATTTCCCCTAATGTTTTTTTTAATCTTTGAGTTTTATTTTGTTTTACTGTAAAAATGAAAAGAAAATTTCCCCTCAGGACCAATAATAAGAGTAACAATACCAGGAGAGGAAAGGGAAGGTGGTGGGGGAATAATCCCAATGGTCTATATATAACTCCTTCCCAGGGGGATGGGCAACAGAAAAGTGGATGAGAGGAGAAAGAAGTCGGTGTGAGACATGAGCAAAATATTTTAGAAATTATCAAGAATTCATGGGGAGGGTGTTGAAATGAAGAGCTGATATTAAGGGCTCAAGTAGAAAGAAAATGTTTTGAAAATGATGATGGCAACATATGTACAAAAGTGCTTGACATCATGGATGGATGGATAGATGGATGAAAGATTTTTTAAAATGAAAATTTAATTTAATTTATTTATATAATCTGAAGAGTGCACTTATATGTGGATTCAAAGAGTTGTGAGTAGAGTAGAAACTTTGAAATCAGTTTAGATTAGATTCACATTAAAGAGAAAAAAACCCAATACTCTTGAATATGCGGAGATAGCATTCAATAAAAACCAGGCTAAAACAAGACAGAGATATCAATGGATCTACTCTTTTGCCTCCCATGACAATTCTGCACAACAGGAGACTTCCTCAGTTTCAACCTATAGTTTTTGAACAAAGATAAACAGGAACAGATGAAATGTTGCCTTAACTTCCAAAAGAATCCTTAAAATGAGCTAGGGAGGAAGCATTTTTCATGTCAGCAGCTTATCCAATGTCACTCTGTTGAGAAACAAAAGTGATTCCAAGAGCTTTCTCAAACTTGAAAAAAGAAATCACTGCCCAATATCCCCCTCTCCCCGCTCCTGCCACCCCATTTCCTCTCTCCCTCCAGGAAAATGTAGAGGCAATGGTTTCTAAACCAGCTGAACACTCTGTGTTGAAAATATCAAGGGGCATTCCAGCCATTGTCCTCTGCCTGCACTGAGATCACCAGCAATAATCCCCAATACTTTCTTGACAGGTTTTTTTTTAATATATGTATATTATTAATTGGGAATTAACACATAATCATATCCTTCCATAGTCTCATCCAACAGTGTTTCATATTCGCTGCCCCAACCTGTTTTCAAACATTCCTTTTTTACATGGACTCCTTGACATTGTCTCCCCTTCACTCCACCACCACCACTGGACTCCCCTGCCCCCCAAACCCTTATTCTACTTGCTATCCCTATAGTTTTAGCAAGCCTGGGTTTCATATACCGAAAAAATGAGAAAACATACAAGAGTACTTCAAGAAGGTGATCTCCCATGACCTGACACCTCTGAGACCCATTCTGAAATGCATGAACAAAAGGGAAACAATACAAACCAAAAATACAGAAAATTTTGGTAAGGAGATCAGGTAGCAGGCATCCTAAGGAGAAATCTGCTGACAAGGTTTTAACAGTTCACGTCAAAGTTTATGCCTTTGATTTTCTGTCCTCTTTCCTCCTGGCCCTCAATTGTGGATAGAGGGAGTTCATAGAGGCTTATCGCCTATGTAGTTCCACAAATGGATCTTCTTCCATAGCCTTCTGAAAGCCAGATCCTCACACTTTAGGCTCTGATATGAATCCCTCCTTTGACTGTGGATGACGTGCTTCACAATCCCTTGGTGACTGAGGATGATGTGCTTCTTCCCTGTGGACTTGGTTGACATCTTACTTAGTCGGCTGCTTGTTTGGAGAGAAGCCTTTAAGACCCACCCCACCCATCACTCCCCAGACCCACACCGCAACCCCCCCCCCTACCCCGGAAACACTATTTTATCTGATAGCCAGACAGCACCTAATTTCTTCATCACACTTTGCTATATCCTCTGTCTCCTCTGTGTTCCCTTCCTAAGGGTGAGTATCGAGCGGGGCCTTGATGTAAGAACTAATTGTTCTTAAGTGTTCTAGAATTTGGGTGTGAACCCTAAATTTAAGGACTTTCCTAGAACTTAAGGGCTTAAGTTGAAAAATTCATCATGTCTGAGGAAGCATAAGAAAGCTGTACTGCGATCTCGAACAGAGTGGCATACACGACTAGTATGTGATAAGACCCTCTGCCTCTGTGAGCTGAACTTGACAGCCAATGGCGGGTAAGATCAGGAGCACTCTTTACCAACCTAAGACAGGCCATGGTGACATTAGAAGGCCATTGACCGATGACGGGTAAGGACTGAGTGTGTGTCCTGACAACCTAAGACAGGTGGAGTTCCTGGGAGGATATTACTTGAAAAAATAAAAAAGGGGGACCTGTCAGGAGCCATACAGCCTGGACTTGCTTGACCTGGCTACTGGTCGGATATGCCTGAACTCTATTGCAGTTTGTTGCCTGGGGTTTGTAGTTTGTTGCCTTTGTAACTGTAAACAGCCCTGGCCTTTGAAGCCTGACTTGCAGCTGTGCTGCCATTCACTTGTTAATTTTGAAGATCACGATATGCTAATTGCCTAAGCTTGCTTGCCCTATAAAACT
>PVJH01040766.1:0-15462 GCA_004026705.1 Nesogale talazaci
AAAGTGTGTGTTTTAGGTATATGAAATCCAGGATAGGTAAATTTATAGAGACAAGAACTGGATTAATGGTTCCTTAGAGGTTTGAAGGGGAGGTTGGGAGAAATGGGGAGTTAATAACAATAAGCTCAAGAACCACGAAAATGTTCTAAAATTGATTGTAGTGATGATTGCACAATTGGTTTTGATATCATCAAACTATCAGATTGTACAGTTTGTGAGTTATAGGTCAACAAGGCTGTTTAAAAATAGATATGTAAGGGGGGAATAGGAGCTTATCCCAAGGGCTCAATGGAAAGTAAGTGTCTAGAAAAGAATGGTTAAAAAAAAGAACGATGGAATATATGTACGACTATGTCAGGTACACTTGATGTACGGATTGTAACAAGAGTTGTAAGAACTCCCAATAAAATGATTATTTAAAAAATAGATATGTCAGTAGGAAGATAGACCTTTTACAGCAGTTTTGGGGAGTCCCTGGTGTTGAGCTGCTTAACTACAAACCAAGAGGTTGGCAGTTCAAACCCACCCCGAGGGCCAGTCAGAATGACGCTGGGGCTTCTGACCGCTTCTGGTGTCACCAGTGAGAGACAGCCCCACCTGCGTCAGCCCAGAGCCGGCTCCTACGAGGTGGAGGCTGAACTTGCCTCTTCTCCTGCCGGTCTTCTCACCGAGTCACACACCACCCGTGCCTCCCACAGCTCAGTCGACAGCTCCGCCTCAATCATTTGTTGCAAGGGCCACAGAGAACTCACAGACGAGACGCAGGGTCATAGGGCTTACTAGGAAAGTAGCAGGCTTAAATGAGAACAATAAAATATGTACAGAAAACTAGATTGTGTTGTCAGTTTTAAAATATGAATAAATATATTAAATGGTTAAAAAAAAAAAAGAAAAAAATTCTGGATCAGGAAACATTCATGAAACAGGTAGTCAGTCTGGCAGTTTCTCAGCCATGCCGACTGGTCCCTTCAGGTCCTGGGATTCTTGGGCCAGTCTGGCCCTACCCTGCTTGGGCAAACTTCTCAATGCTCTGATGCTCCACCGATAAGTGCTCAGAGGCACTAATTTCACCAGCAAGCCTCCGCCCGAAGTCGCTCAGCTTGCCTGCGACGGGGCTCCCCTGGCCTGCTGCTGCTGCTTGCCACCTCTGAATGCCTGTGCTGCGCACTGTGGTGGTTCTTGTCTCCTGGGTCTAAGCGGTTCCCAGCACTGGAACCCCAGATCCAAGGGACTCATTCCTCTCCAGGCTCTTCTTCTCTCAGTCCAGCTCTGGGGTGTGCAAAAATGAAAACCGAGACGAGAATGTGTGGGGACAAATTCTCCACACTCATAAGGAGTCCGGGCGGCTGCGCCCTCACGGAGGGAGGCCTCCACGCTTCTGAGTCAGAGGTGCGTCCAATCACGTTCTCCTGAGTAAACGTCATTGCCAACAAGGCCCCCCTCCCATAATGATGCCACTTTTAGGTGCTGCTTTAAAGCACATGGTTGCTGCCATACTCTTGAAGGTTCTCTGTCACCAAAAGCAATGAGACCATCTAACCCAGTGGTCCTCAACCTGTGGGTCTCGAGCCCTTTCACAGGGGTCACTCGATGCATAGCAGTAACAAAATTGCAATTATGGGGGCTGAGCCCTGGTGGCGTAGTGGTTGTGTGCGGCCCACTGGGAAGGAGGTTCAATTCCAGCAATGGGGCTGGGCCTCCTACTCCCACCACCGGAGAGCAGTGATGCCCAAAAACAAAATTGCAGTTATGAAGTAGCAACGAAAATAATTTTACGGTTGGTAGTCACCACAACATGAGGAACTGTATTAAAAGGCTGTGGTCTTAGGAAGGCTGAGAACCGCTGATCTAACCTTAAGCAGGGCCCACTCCCTACGGATAAAGATCATAAGTTGCTCCCCTGGAGAAGAGTCCAGGGACACGTAAGGTCAAGTCAGTTCAGAGATCAATGTTAGACCGCCATCTTACCTCTAGAACCCTCCCACCTTGTTACGTATGGATCTTCCTGCCACTTGTATGTATATAGTACTGCCCTTCCTGTTGGGTGTCTACCCCCTGCTCCTCCTCTTCCGTTACGTATGTGTGTGAGGTGGCTTCCTTGTCTGAGAATTTATGCTTGTGAGAGAACGCATTCTCCCCTCACTCTGGTTCCAGTTGCCATGGGAGAGGTGAGCACTGGCTCTGTCGTTTCTTCAAGTTACCCCTCAATTACACAACTGCTCCCTAGGACCCGTTCGGTTGTGGAGGCTGGTCCCCCACACTGCAGATGGCTCATTTCATTTAAAGCCTAGAAGGAAGGGAGGCCCCTCACCCCCATTACTTGCAAGGTCCCACTTCCACAAGGGCGTCATGTAGCTCAAGTGCACCATTAGCAAGCTATCCAATCCCCTTCACGGGCCACAAGCAACTCATTTGCATAGTCTCAGTTATTTTGTGAGACGTCCAAGGTACCGGTGGGGTGCTTCTTTGCTTCTCTGGAGTCTAGGAGACAGGCTGGAGATTTGCTTCCAAAAGCCCACCATCACCTTGGAAACCCTGCAGAGAGGGCTGAGCGCCGGTGGTGTAGTGGTTGAGTGCGGGACCGCGGCCCGTTGACTTGGTGGTTCAAATCCAGCAGCAGCTCTCCAGGAGCAAGGCTGGGTAGCTCCCATGACCACCAGAGGGCAGTGATGCCCCCCCCAAACAAAAACCTGTGGAGCAATTGTATCTGCACCAAAAGGGGTTAGCCTGGACGGCAAGTTACAACAGCAGGGCATCCGATGGACGGACACACCAGGGTTTGTTTAGCTTCTACTGACTGGATGCTTCTCGGCCTCTCCCTGTGCCCGGCATTGTAAATAACCTGGTGTGAAGAGTGATGGGCAGGTTTAGTGTTCACCAGGTCAATGCTCCCAAGAGACTCACTTGGCTTTCACATTAGCCGCCCTGATGGGGAGTTCCTCCAGCTCCCTCCAAAGCGCCACCTGCTCTCGGCACTGCATGCTATCCTTACTGGCAGAAGCGTTAACTGAACGAAGTTGCCAGTGAGCTGTGGAGATAACCTGAAAATCCAGCGTCAGTGGGACAGCCTACTCCTGGGGCGGGGGCACAGTAGTATAAAATTTTACACCTCCGAGAGTGGAACTCAATTGAAAAGTGATTAAAGGAACACAGTCCAGAGGGATTGGGAGGGAAGGAGGCACTGAAACATGAAATGCTGTGAGGAAGTTGGAACCCTGAAGTCAGGGGCAGAGATCAACAACAGGACACAAAAGGTGTGCTATGCTATGTATTGAATGGAAAACTGACCTGTAAACCTTTCTAAAGGATTTTAAAAATTTAAAGAGATGCTTGCAAATAATGTAAACAATATACACTAGCGTTTACACGCTATGTAACAGTGTATGTCAACTACAAGCTCTGCTGGGAGAGGGTAGCACGTGCCCCACAAGACGCGAGTGGAAAGCGGACCATTGCTCTCCATTCCAGGTTGGGGCAGAGGGCGTCTGGAGTCTCCTCCCGTGAGGATGGACATGGCTAGGGCAGAGATCCCTGTGGGTCAGTAAGGCGGGCAGCATTAGAGGGAACCCTTGGGCTCACATGGGGATCACAAAGCACCTGCCTCGCACCAGCCTCCGTGCCCACCGCCCATCCTCTCTTCCGAATACCCTCCTCTACCTAGGAGCGCACACAGCCTAAGACCTGGGCGCGTGCGCACCTGAACCTCAAAGCTCTGGTCACAGAGAGGCGGCGCCGGGAGGGTGGCGAGCCGAGTGTCGCCTCCTCTCCGAGACCAGAAAACTCCGGACTGGCTCGCTGGGCGGGTCCCACGCCGGAGGGTAAACATCCGGCCCCGCCTCCGACCCCGCCTCAAGCCATGATAAAGCCTTCCCATTGGCTTCACGGGTAGCGTTCCCGCCCCTATTTTATTGGATACGCCTCGCCCGCCCATCTCTTCTTGAGACCCCGCCTCCAGTTCACTATTGGTTAGAAGACAGTAATCCCCGCCCTCCATCTGCCCAGGGACCCGCCTATTCCCGCCCTTCCCCTGGGCTTCATTGGCTGCGGCGGCAGGCTCCTCCGCTAAAGGGAGGGTAGACGTCTGCTCGAGGGCGGGACCAGTGTAAGATGGAGGGACCGACCGACCAATCGTCGCGCGCAGCCACCCTAGCAACTGGCGCTCCCCAATGGCGGGGTGGGGCGGGGCCCCAGGCTGTCAGCCGGAGGGGGTGGCGCGGGCACAGGCACAGGCACAGGCACAGGCACAGGCACAGACACCGACGCTGAGCCTCGTCCCGCTGGTGCGGCCGCTCCGCGTGGGCCGGGCATGGCGCGGGGCGCGGAGCGCGGCACCATGAACGCGCTGGCCAGCCCGGTGAGGGCCTACGACTTTCTGCTCAAGTTCCTGCTGGTGGGCGACAGCGACGTGGGCAAGGGCGAGATCCTGGCGAGCCTGCAGGACGGCGCTGCTGAGTCCCCGTACGGCCACCCGGCAGGTGAGCGCGCGGGAGCGCGGAGCCTGAGATGCTTCGGGCTTGGGACCCGGGGTGCAGGTGCGGTAAGGGACGCCGGTCGGGGTCGTGGGAGAGCGCCTGGCAGCGTGAGACCGAGTGTGCAGGGGGCTCGGCGCGGGTCAGCGACGTGGAGCTGAGACTGGGGACGAAGGGCCGGGGGAGTGGGGGTGGATGGGGGTGGGGGGCCCTGGTCGAGGAGTCAGGGCCTGGCGCAGGCAGGGCTGAGGTGAAGGGTTGGGACTCGTGGGCGAAGAGTTGGGGGCGCAGGGTCGAGGGCGAGGTGCTAAGGCCTGGGGTGCAGGGACGGGGGCTCCGGGAGCAGGGCCTGGGAGTGAGGGGCTAGGAATTGGGGCGCAGGCTGGGTGCCAGGATCTGGGGCTCAGGCGAAGGGCTGAAGACGCAGGACTGGGAGCGAGGAACCAGGGCCCGGGCGCAGGGCCGGGCTCCTCTCCGCCCGGCGATGTGAGGCCGGCGGGCAAGCTCCTAGGTGGGAACTCCGTCTGGGGCTGTGCGCGACGGCTTGGTGAGTGATCGTGGGCTGGGGACACTGGGCGGCGGCAGGAACCGGGCTGGAGAGCCGGCCGCATCCAGGAACCCGGCTGACGGCAGGACCAAAGTCGTGGTTGGAACGTTTGGAGCGGAGCATCCAGAGCCAGGCACCCAGATGGTGGGGGCGGAGGGCGGGGGCAGCAGGACGCGGGTAGATGAGTCTCTGGCCTCTCCTGGTGGGCAGGACTGTGAGCGAAAGGACCCGACGACCCCCCTTCTGCGGCCTGGATGACTGGAGGAGCCTGCTGGAAGAGGCAGAGTTGAACTGCTGAGGAGCTCTGTTCACAGGAGTGGGGGGAGAGCCGGGGCAGCAGCCCCGCAGGGGTGCCCTGAAGTTTGAGACTGAGGGCCTGAGGCTTGATTATGCTTGAGGGAGAGGTCAGGGGTGCGGGTAGGATGGACCGAGAGGAAGGCCCCCAGAAACCCGAGGTGGAGAATGGAGAGGGCACCAGTGGACGGCCTGCACCAGAGCAGGTGCAGCTGAGGCAGGACAGCGTGCCCTCTCCTTTTGGAATGAGTGTGTCAGCCCAGAGTCTGCTGCTGTCTGAACTCCTTGCCATCGGTGCCCTTGGTCCCCTCAGAGAGGAGTCAACATAGGAAGCACAGAGAGGCAAGCCAGCTGGGGGGAAGGGTGCTAGAGATGGTGGCGGCAACCAGTCCACGGGGGAAGCCCCTGCTCTCCCGTGTGGACTTTCTAGGAAAAGTTTGCATGGACTGGAGGATGAGTCCATTACTGGAGATGTGCTTGGCCTGAACTGTGAAGTAGGAGGGGGTATGGGGCACCCATGGAGAGCGGAGAGCCGGGGGAGAGAGGGGGGCTCAGAGGTCCTGTCCTGAGAGTTCTTGTCAGCCTGAAGCTCCTGAGCAGGCCCTGTCTTGAGGAGACATCCTCGCAGAAATGGGGAGGACTTGGACTAAAAAGTCATTCTCCTGACTCAATGGTGAAGTGCTCCCCCATGGCCAGAGAGATTGGTGATTCATATCCACTCCTGAGCACATCAGAAGCCAGGTTCGGCAACCAGCACCAAGAAGGCCCAGGCTTGAAAGCCCTGTGGGCCCCAGGTCTAGCCTGCACCCCTTGGTCCCTCCGTGGCCAACCCCACAACAGGCTGCAAGGATACTCATGTGAAACATTCGTGTGAGGAGCCCTGGTGGCACAGTGGTACGCGCGCGATGGGCTGCGAACTGCAGGGTTGGCAGTTCAAAGCCACCCACCGTTCCTCGGGAGAAAGAGGAGCCTTTCTGCTCCTGAAAAATGTCCGATCCGGGAAGGCAGAGAATGCCCTACCCTGTGCTGTGGGGTCGCTGTGACTGTTGCTCTGGTGTGGGGAAACACTTTGTTCTCTATTTGGCTTTGGAACCAACATCGTGAACAGCCCCTCAGGAGCCTTCAATTTGCTGAAAATTGTTTTCTTTAGCACCAAGGAGAGAGCCAATGAAAACCCGGAAGATGCGAAGTCCACATTGTAATTGTGAGAAAGTGGCATCTCCATTAGAATCAAGGCTTGTTTGTTCCGGCGTACCGAGGGCGGGCGGGCACACCTCCACACGTCCTTCTCCCCCACCTGCCACCTCAGTTGGGCAGCCAGTTGTGGCCCTTGTAGCTGAACTGCCCATCCTGACATCATCTTCAGTGCTAATTCGGCATGGCCAGTTCCTTTGCGTCGGGGAGTCTGTGTCTTGCCGTGCGCCTTAAGTAGCTCAGTTGTATGTGTGGGAGACTCACAGTACTTGGTTTCCCCAGCTGCTTAGTGTTTGAGGATGCCTGGGAATGGCCTTTACCTTCAGAGGCTACATGGACTAGGTATAATACTCTTGGGTGAGCTGTTCTTTCCCTGACACTTTGTAACCCTGCCCCACTGCGTTGGCATTCAGTTTGGCTGTCATGAAGTCGACCTTGTCCTGAAGTTTTCCCTCAATGAGTGATTTACCTTTTTTTCCCTGAGTTTTCAAAGAATTCTATCTTTTAGCCTTACAATTCATTAGCTTAACCTAATCGTGTCTCAGGTGAGTATTGTGTGTTGAACATCTTATCTCTAGTAACATATACATATATAGTCTGAATAGCATATTTATCTTGCAAATTCAACTTTCTTTGAGTGAACAGTTTATTGATTGCAATTACAAAAGTCAGCTGTCTGACCTTACCCTTGATCAATCAATGCAAGTTTTACATATAAAGGTTTCAGGTACATTTACTTTGTTGCACCCTGAAAGCAGCTTCTGTATATTTGTTAGTGTTTCTACTTCCGAGACACCAGTTGTGTTAGTTTCCATTGTTGATGCTGTAACAAATGACCACAGAGTTTATGACTTGAAACAACACCTTGCAATATTTTAACTTAGAGCTCTGGGGTCAGAAAGCGTTGTGTTCTTTTCCAGAAGTTTAGGGTGGGGGTGGGGTGGGGGGTGGGGGGGACCACACTCCCTGGCTCAGGCCCTTTCCAAATTCAAAGCCAGCCGTGACCAGCTTTGCCATTCAAATCTTTTTCATGTGGCATCACTCTGCCACTCACTCTTCTACCCCCAGCTCCCACCTTTAAGGAGTTTGGACCCATCCTGGTCATTCAGGATAATCTCTCCATTGTAAGGTCAGCCAATTAACCCAAGAAAAGGCGGCCGGTTGCCAAGTCAAGTTCATCCTGACTGGTGGTGACGGTGCAGGCCTGAGGAGAATGGCCCATAGAGTTTCTTTCCAAGGCTGTAAAGATGAAGAAGCAGACTTTCACATCTTTCTTCCATGAAGGGGCTGCTGGCCTCCAGTCTCAGCCACCCAGCCTGTCAGTTAGCCACCAACTGCTTTCTACTGCACCATCAGGCCTGCTGGTTAGTGGACTGGACACAGACTGATGTCCATTGAGTCCATCTGACTCCTTGTGCCCTACTAGCAATCAGAGCCCCTCTACACCCCTGTTCTCCTAGCTATACACGCTTACATATTCATAGGCTTAGGGATAGGACATGGGTGTCTTGGGGCGGCCATGATTCTACCTACTGTGCCAGTTACTTTGTCGCCTAAATCCATTCACTACCCTGCAATCGCTTTTCTTTTTCTCATCTGTGTGGGTTTTTTTTTTTTTTTGCATCACTGCCCTCAGGTGGTGGGAGTAGGAGGCTCAGCCTTTGCTCCGTGGAGCTGGAATTGAACCTCCATCCCAGTGGGCCGCAGTCCCGCGCACAACCACTACGCCACCGGGGTTCAGCCTCTCATCTGTGTTTTTGGGATGATCTCAAGCCTGTTTCTATTTGTCAGTAATTTTGATTTTAGCAAATTGTTCATAGCGATCTTTGAATGACTTGTTTTACTGGGAATTAAGTGGGGAGAGCTGTTTTTAGCATGCTAATTCATTCCATAATGATGTTGCTTTGGTCTTCCATTTATTCCTTCATTTTCCAATTTTCCTTTCATAAAAAGATTTCATTTCTAGAATAATTGATTTCATCTTTTAAAGATCTCTTTGAGTTTTATTTTACCAACTTCATGTTCAGATTCGGTTTTCCTCGCCTGGAGCAGTCGGGATGAATTTCCTCTGTTCTCTGTTTGTTTGTTCTGGGTCTTTTCTCTCTTAAAATGTGAATACAGACGTACAAAGGAGCGTCACAAAGCTTGTGGCCATATTTCATCATCTCTCAATTCCGTTTCCCCACAAACTCTCTGAAGCCGCCTCACTGCCCTGGAGTCATTCTGAGTCACAGTGACCCCACGGGACAGAGTAGAACTGCCCCCTGGGGTGTCCAAGTTTTGTAAATCGTTCAGGAAATAGACTTTCTCACCTTTGTCCTGTGGAGCAGCCGGGGGTTTGAACTGCTGGCCTTTTGGTGACCAGCCCGGTGCTTAACCCATTGTGTTACCAGGCCCCTCAGTGTATGTGCGTAAAGCGGAGCCTGAGGGCACTGCTTGCGTGTGGAAAGGCTGCAGGTTTGGACCTGCCAGCGCTCCCTGGGAGAGACTGTGGCCTCGGCCTGTGTGCAGAGGACGGGCAGCCTTGAGAATCCCGTCATGGCGCTGCTGTGATTTGGAGTTGACTTGAGGGCAGTGGGAGAGAGCATACCCAATGGGTTGCACAGCTCAATGGATTCCCACAAGCCTCACCCACCCACATAGCCAGCGCCCAGAATAAGAACCAGAACAGCCTCCCCCATTCCTCATGTTCCCTCGCCGCCACCCCCAGCCCAGGTGTCAGTATTCCTGCTTCCTGCCAGCATGGGGCGTTTGCCTGCTTCCATGTCTGTGCAGGTGGACACGCAGGGCCTTTGCGGACAGCTCCTCTTGCCCCCACCACCTGCTGGAGACTCCTGTGTTGTCCGGTGTCTTTGAGCTGTGTCCCCGTGGAAAGGCCCTGATTCAAGGATCCCCTGTTGGTGACGGGCATCTGGTGGCTCCCTCTGTCACAGTTCTCCCCGTGTGTGCCTCGTGCGTGGGGTGCGTGTGTGTCGGAGGAGACCTAAGTGTGGAACTGCTGAGAGCTAAGTGTGCACACCGGTCTTGGGAGAAGTACGGACGGCCAGAGCACTGCTTGGAGGCGAGGGTGGCAAGACGCCATCTCATGTCCTTCTGACACGTCAGGAGAGACTGCTCCCTGGAAAAGGACTTCGTGTTTGGGACAGTAGAGGGGCTGGCGGAAGAGAGGAAGGCCGACAGCCAGATGGATGGACACAGGGGCTGCAGCAGCAGGCTCAAGCGTGAGGACAATTGTGAGGACATATCGGGACCAGACCCTGGTTCCTTCTGTTGTGCATCAGGCCGCCCTGGGTCGGAACCCACTGGAGGGCACCACATAGCAGCATGTGTGCACAGCTGTGTACACGCATGTGTCCAACCTCAAGAAACACTCCCAGCCGTTTCCCAAAGCGTCGCCACAGTCTTCCCCACTCCCACAGTGTCTGAGTCCAGCCTCCTGGGACCCTCACCAAGATTTGGTGTGCTCCTCCCCCCCCCCCTTTCCCTCTGGACAGGCCATTCCACTTGACCTCCCTCTGGGGCCAACAAGATGGGACACCTTTGCTTGCATGTGTTGTGATTCCTCTTCTGTTCTTTTTTCTCTGCATCACTGCCCTGGTGGGAGCAGGAAGCCCGCCTTGCTCCTGGAGAGTTGCTGCTGGATCTGAACCCTCTACCCTGTGGGCCCCAGTCCTCTTTTTTGACGTAAAACATTTTATCGGGGGCTCCTACAACTTCTATCGCAATCCACACGTACATCCATGTGTCCAGCACACTTGCACCCCTGTTACCCTCCTCGTGAGCCAGAGCCCTTGGGATCATCTTATTCCTCCCTTCCCGCTCCCCCCACATGAATCCTTAATATTCCACAAATTATTATCTTACACCGTCCGATGGCTCCCTTCACCCACTTCCCTATGGTCCCTACCCCAGGGAGGAGGTTATTTGTAGATCCTTGTGATCGGTTCAGGGGAGTTCATCAGGCCTAGCGTCCCTGTGTTTCTGTGCCAGTGTCCAGCCTCTGGTCTAGCTGAATTTGTAAGGTAGACTTGAGATCGTGATGGTGGGGGAGGGGGAGGAAGCAGGTAAGGACTGGAGGAAAGTTGTATGTTTCATCCTTGCCATCCTGCACCCCGACTGGCTCATCTCCTCCCCGTGGCCCTTCTGTAAAGATGTCCAGCTGCCTCTAGCTGAGCTTTAGCTCCCTAATCTGCACTCCTCCTCGGTCACAATGATATGGTTTTTATGTTCCCTGATACCTGATTCCGTGGACACCTTGTGTTCACACAGGCTTTACCCCTCTGAGCTAGATGGCCGCTGAAGACCCCAGAGATCCCTCTTGTGAAAGGGCCACTGTCGCTGAGCACCGTCGCTTCTGGTGGGTGTCTGAGTTCTTCTTGCTGAGCCGCCAGTTGTGTCGCGCACGGACGCGTGGTGGCACTGAGTCCTGCCTCCCATCTCCGCGCTGCCTTCGTGTGGCCTGGGGAGCAGAGCCCTTCATTCGGTGTCACCTTGGGTAGCTGCTGTTGGGAGCGAGAGCTTGCCTGCTTCGAGACAGTGAAGCCCGAGCACTTGTCTTCAAAGTGCTTATTAGTGCTCACTTCACCTTTGACCTGGGGAGCTGCTTCCACCTGCCAGAGCTCGGAACCCATCCCCGCCTTGATCAGCGTCTAGGGAGCAGGCACCCCTCGCCACCTAGTCTCTGTGTCCGGGGACTGACCCCACCTTTTTCGCCGCGCCCTGTCTCTGCGCCGCCCCTGCATAGTCAGCAGAACCCCAGCTTGAAGTGGCCCCCCACTGGGCCTCCACACCTGGCTATTTTGTTTTCCTCTTTGCCTGCAGGTCTTAGGCTAGGGTCTTAGGTCTGAGTTCTGCTGTATGAGGGAGATTTGGGCGAGCTCAGGACTGAACTGTTCGCCCTGCCAGGCGACTGTCTCCCCAGGGACCTTGGGTGAGCGGGTGTGCAGCCTCCGCTCCAGCCTCCTGGCCCCCAGCCGCAGCATCTCCTGGGAATCGGGGTGATGTCGGCGTCTTGGCACCTGGCTTCTCCGCTGGCCCGTTAGGTGAGGTCCGGGGTCTGAGGCTGCGATGGGAGTAGTCCTCCTCTGATTGCAGCCGCCCCTATACTTTGTTCATTTCATCAGGGACAGGGCTGGGGGAGAGGAGATTAAACTAACGCTGAGTGCTACAATTTCTTGACTCCCAGTTTTTCCTACACAAGAGACTCGCTGTCTCACTGTGTTCTTTTCCTTCTTTTTTTTTTTTTTTTTTTTGGGGGGGGGGGGGCATCACTGCTCTCCAGTGGTGGGAGTAGGAGGCCCAGCCCCGCTGCTGAAATTGAACCTCCGTCCCAGTGGGCCGCAGTCCCGCACACAACCACTACGCCTCAGGGGCTCAGCCCTCCTTTTCTTATTTTTTAAAGAGAACATTTATTAATTCTTACCCAGCACAAAGACAAGATAGCTACAGAGACATATACTGTATATTCTCGAGTATAATTTTACCACAAAAACTGCATGAAAAATGTGCTGAAAAATTTGGCTTATACAGGAGTATATACGTTAGTCCATATAAGGAGGACTGTTGGCCTGAAGGCATAATGGGGTCCAAGGGTTGGCTAAGAAGTGGCGCTTGAGAACCCTGTCAGGAACACACATGGTTGGGCAGAACAGTGCCTCGTAGTTCCTGGTGGGACTCCTGGAGCAGCGTGGGGGAGCTGACAGTGGTGACTCTGGGCACCCTCTGTGCTCGCTGACTGCCGGCTCCTGGCTCAGCGGGATGCCTGTCTGGTTCACGTTTGTGAAGGGTTGTAGCAGCCACCAAGGGTTAGTGTGCCCGTGTCATCCTGTGAGTCAGTTATGGGACTCAGAGCAGGCCCCGCCCCAGCTGTCCTCTGACTTTCAGATGGGATTGGAAGGACGGGGAGGGGCAGATTCTCTAGGGAGCAGAAGCACCTCTGCTGCCTGTAGCTGACATCAAAGCTTCCTTTCCTGGTGCTGTGAATGAGGTGTTGTCTAAAACCCCCTGCAGGAAAGCATTCTGGTGCTGGGCGTGGTCTCTGGCTTGTCTGCCCGAAGAACCCCTTGCCAGAGAAAGCAGTCAGGTGCACAGACAAGGGTCACTTTGCTCACCGAGGGGCTTCAGGAAATTCAGGGAATTGTACTGTACTTTGCAGACCCTGCTCTCTGGCCAGTGGGAGGGTTGTTTCATCTGCGCCTTTTCCCAGCAGCCCCTGCTCCCTTCCTCTCTCCCCGTGCCACGTGGATCATCCTCATGGCACCTCAAACTGTCCCCACCCTGCTGGTTGGCAGCGTAGTGCCGACTTTCCTCTTAGGTGCTCTCCTCTGTCTGCGTTCCAGAGGGCTTCCCGAGGTTGGCCGGGATCAGACTAGGCAGAACTGTCAGGACCCAGTTTATTGCGGTGACCAGGTGGGGGAGCAGGTGATGAAGGGGGCCCAAGTGGCTGTTGAGGAGACAGTGGTGTGGGCGGTGATGGACAGGGTGCAGCGAGGCAGATGCAGTTAATGCCGAGGGACTGTGCATGGAAAGTGGCATTTTTTTGGGGGGGGATCACTGCTCTCCGGTGGTGGGAGTAGGAGGGAAAGTGGTTTTTAAAGGTGGCAAATGTAATCATAACAATAATAATTTATAAATTATCAATGGTTCATGAGGGAGGGAGGGTGGTGGGAGGAAATGAAGAGCCGATACCAAAGGCTCAGTTAGAAAGCAAATGTTTTGAGAATGATGATGGCACCAAGTGTACAATGTGCTTGGCACCATGGACGGATGGATGGAGTGTGATGAGAGTCGTAGGAGCCCCCAATAAGATTATTTTTCCTTAAGAGCGTGGCAAACATCTTGCACGTACTTGAGTAGCACAGGACAGTCTCCCACACTGTTGGGGTTGCCGGTGGCATCCTGGGCTATGTGATGGACGGTGGGCTGCTAAAGCCCAAGGCCCAATGTGCACCACCAGCCGCTTCTCGGGAGCAAGTCTTGGCAGTTCTCGTCCTCCCTCTGCCAGCTCAGCCTTGCATGTGGGGGCAGCTGTGGACTGATGGCCTGACATCCATTTCCAGCACAGCAGAGACTTCTTCAGCTGCCCCTCCAGGAGTCTGCTCGGCTGGCTCACTCCCCTGGCTCCATTGACCATGCTGTGTCTGACACAACAGGCAGCGTGACCAGATGCCCCCTAGCTAGAGGGACCCGATGGCCAGGCAGGATCACCGTGTCCACTGAGTTGTCCACCTGAAACCACCTCCTGCCCACAGAGTCATCTCCAGGGAGACATTTCCACGGGGCTCTTGATAAAGACAGACAAGTGTCGGAGACAGACTCCAGGGTTCCCTCCGCTGTGCCTTGGGCACATCATCCAACTTCTGGGTGTGCGCGTCCAGTCCAATCCCGGTGACCCTTCAGGACAGCAGAGACCACCCCTGGGGGAAGAAGTCTTGGTGGTGTGGCGGTGAAAGCATTGGCTGCTCCAGGCCACCAGACCCTCTTAGCGAGAGAGAGGTGGCAGTCTGGGAGCCTGCATCCACGGTGGCTGACAGCTCAGAGACCCCATGGGCAGTGAGCGTCCTTCTCGTGGGGAACCCCGAGACTGCGCTGGTGGACTCAGCCTTCCCTCAGCAGCGGAGCATCAACCACCGGATGATCCCCTCAGGGCTTCTCTTCCAGCGAGGGCTTCCTTCCTAACCCCAACCCCCACCCCCGCCAGCTGGGACTCAGCCCGTTTGCTCATGATGAGAACCACCCGGTGCGTGTTATTTACGCCGAGGCCATGACAGGGCTGTTTTATTTAGAACAATGGCTTGTGGGGTGGAATCCCAAGCACGTGTGCCAACCCCCGGCTGACCCCGGTACATCAGCCGGGTGCCCGGGGCCGACAGGAGAGCTTCACGGGGGTGAGCAGAGGCGTGCACAGTGTGCCGCTCTCCCTGCGATGGACACGGACGGGAGCATGGCCTCCCTGTGGGGGAGGGCCGAGCTCCAGGAGCTGGTAGACGCACCGTGTGGGTCTCAGTGTCTGAGGGACCAGGCGCCAGCCCTCACACTGGCTGTCCGGCGTCAATGCCCTTGCTCTGAGCGCCCCTCCCCCTGGATCGCCGGGAGGGCTGCATGCCAGGGGACATGACTGTGGACAGTACCAGGTCACTAAACACAACATGCCTTCTGTCACAGTAGTGACGATGTCCCCAGCTTCTGGTGGCAGGCGGCCACACTCGGTGTCGCTGGACTTGTAGTTGATCCCTGTGTCCTGCCCCCACATCCTCACACAGCCAGTGCCTGTGTCCAGAGCCTCCTCTTCTCAGAAGGACCCCTGGTGGCAAGGTGGGGTAAGCATCGGGTAAGCAGGGGGGCCGTCTGCACCCGCAGCGCTGGGTGGCCTTTTCAGAAACCCTAAGGACCAGTCAGCTGCCCCCAGGTCACCTGGCTTCAACTCGATGGTGCTGGGAAGTGCCCGAGGCACAACAGAGCAGTGTGTCTGAGGTGGTGGGGGGCTACATGGAGGAGCCCCCAGGCTGGGGCTGCCGGCAGCAAGGTGGCCTCAGCCATGGTGGCTGAGCTGGCCCATCAGCTCCAGGAGCCACTCTGAGCTCTGTGCCGGAAGGTCTAGGGCCACTGCACGGCAGCAGACGACTCTGTGGAGTACACCCCAGTGGTCACCAGGTCTGCTGTCCCCCTCCGGGTCTTGGCCTTCAAAACTTCAGGTGTTAGGGCCAGGATTTTGTCAACTGGAACAGGGCCCAGCACCTCGGGGGCTGGTGTGGACAGAGATGCTGCATGCTGCCCGATCAGGAGCCCAGCACTGCCCCTGCCAGAAGGTCAACCTCCTCTGGCCACTTCTGGCCAGCTGCATTTGCTTCCAGCAAGGGCTTTTCTCGTCCCCCTCAGAGCCTGAGCCTTTGCGTGTGCTGCATCAAGAGCAGTCAGTGGGGCCTGGTTGGGCAGGACACCCACTTACCCCCCCCCCCC